>OX393571.1:11348003-11610503 GCA_947652115.1 Blastomussa wellsi
GGCCAATCTTTTTGACTTTATAAGCATTTTCTGGACAAATCAGTCCAAGAGAGAAAGGCGTGAACAGGTTATACAGCCCTTATTTAAAACAGCAACCCATGAAACATAGAACATGAATCCTTTCAACCCAGCCATGAACCCCCATCCCAGGTGGAGGGAGTACTCCCAACCTAACTTATAGGATCAGTGAAAGGAAATAAAAGGTGGAGGGACACAGGGGGTCTGAACCTCCCACCCCCTTCATTATAATTTTGCTCCCACCTTTTTGTTTGATTTCTGTTGCAGAATATTATGCAATTTTGTTATTTTTTGCAAATTTTGCTGGTTCCACCAGCCTGTGAATCCTGCTTCCTGCCTTGTCTTCTCCCAGGCTCCCACCCCCCCGTCCCCCTCCACTGAGGGATGGGAGGGCTGGGAGGGAAGGAGCTCCATTAATGATAGATGTATTCTGCGAGAACCAACAGAGGTCAAGGTAAACTTTTTGGTGACTAGCCCAATGGCTTGTGACATCATTGATGTTACCAAATAAAATAAGATTTTACAATCCAGGACTGTCCAATTTGTGATTCCTTGATATTCATTAAATATTGTATTGTTTATCACTGTAAATTTTTATCTTTTTCATTTTTAAAATATTGTAATTCTTGATTTAGGTTTTTATCCTATTAATCTTAGTTGTATATAATAAATATAATATTGTAATTCGCTTTTAAATATGTTTATAGAAAAAACCCATAATAAATGTTAGATATTATTATTATTATAATTATTATTTTATTGTGCATCCTTACTGTGCAGAATTTTACGCCTGATTGGTGTGCCCACATAAACAATGTGGCTTCTTTTTTTTGTGGATTTGCTCACAAGCGAAATAAATTACCTTTTTTCTTGAAGACAAGCACAGTGAAGGAAAAAAGATATAGCTGAAACCTTGACAGTGCTTCATCGGGATATCCAAACACTGAGAAGAGAGTTGAAAGTACGATGCATAGCGGAGTATTTTTAACAAACTTCGAGGTGTTTGGATAGCCCATGAAACACTGTCTTTTACTAGTTAAGATCAGTTATCCAAACCTCCTTCACGGTTATGATTTTCTTTGTTTTAACTCCATGATTTATTAATGAGTTTGAGAAGTTGATGTCATATTAATCTGTGTGATTTTTCCATAAATTATATTATATGCTGCATTGTTTCATATAACTGAGGACTGCTAGCTATCAAGTTTTTTTTCCAACTTCTTTCCTACTGTGAAATGTACTGTTAAATGATCAAATAACACTCTTGATTAGTCCTGTTACAGGCATAAATGGGTATCAAATAAATGATAAAAGTTCAGAGGACAGCGTCACACTTGGATGGTTTAAATTACCAAAAAACTTAAAAGGGAAAAAATGCCAAAAAGGTTACTTAAAAGTTGAGCATTTTGTCCCCCCCCCCCCCCCCCCAAAATGGTCAGGGAAATGGGTTGAGTTAATCCGAAAATACCACACCGGAACAGCACTTTTGTGCCAAACTTTTGTTTGCGCGATCAAAGTTTCTTGACAGTGAGGAGTGATTATGTGAGAAACATTTCAAGTGATTCAGAAATGAGCGATTTGTCAGAAAGATCTAGCAACCCAGAAGAAATAGAAACTGGCACCAAAATGATGTCAGAGGTTGTTGTCAAGTGGTATTTTGACCGTGTGATTCAAATACCATTTTTGAGGGCAAACTGGTTCAACTTTGAAGGCTTGTAAAACCAAATGTCTCAAACTTCGGAATTGCGTATTTCACAGGGGAAGTTTTAAAACTAAATACAAAACATGTTATTATACAGTGTAGCCTGAAGAAGATTAGGGCAATGCACTATTGCTCTCTGACATCATATATTTTGCAATGTTGCCTGTGATCTCAAAGTAGCCAAGAAGAGCACATGCTGTGAGGGAAAAAAGTTCAGCTATGTGCATAAATTCTTTATTGCAGGAGACTGTATTGATGTCGATCTTGGAATGGCAAATAATACAATTCCAGACGACAGGATTACTGCTTCATCTGCCAGTACACCAGCCGAGAATGGTCGATTAAACTTCACGTCAGGATCATCATGGTGTGCAGGAACAAGTGATGCTAATCCATATCTACAGATTGATCTACAGACACTTCATATCATCTGTGCTGTGTCCACTCAAGGGAATTCACAAGCTGATCAGTGGGTGACGAGCTATACACTAAGATTATCCACAGATGGGTCAACTTGGACAGATTATAAAGAAGATGGACAACTCAAGGTATACCAGCACATAATTTCACTTATTATTCTTGTATGAAAAAAAAAGTGAAAAAAGTTATAAAAATGTGTGTTAAATTCAACTGACCCCAGTAGCATAAATTTGATCATTCTCTATTGGCCGTAATGGTTGATGTGCTGGACTCTTGATGAAACTGACTGGGTCTGCATGAGCGCTGGCTAGGGTCATTTGTGTTGAGTTCTTGGACAAGACCCTAAGTCTCGTAGTTCTTTGATCCCTCCACCCAGAAGGGGACTATACTGGCAATAATACTGGAGATTGATCGATTGATCTTATCCAAAGAAGCGGGGTTGTGGGATAGACAGTACTTCTAATCACTTCATGCTTCAGAAGATACTACAGTTAATTGCCAGTTGTGCTATAAGCCATATTTGAAATTTAATGGCTTTACGTTTTAGCATTCTGACATTTAAGGAAATTTTCAATTTTATTAATGGCAAAATATAAGATGCATGACTGCACATGTTTGTGCATTAGAGAAAATTATTTTCAGGTTAATGTGTTTACTAGACTAACCTATGCTTACCTAGCTATGCCCTTGCATGCTAAATTATTAAAATTTATTACCGGTAACTACAATAGAATTGATTTACAATTGAATGTTTCATCTTCAGAAAGACTAAAAGCTAAGGAAGAATAAAGTTTTAAAAATACTTAAATGCTACATCCTTATTCAAAGTTAATTTTTGCTGAATTTGATAATATGTAAACCTCCACTCGGGTGCAAATCTCTTGTTTTACTTTTAATTGATAGAGTTATTCGTTTTTTTTATTTTAGTATCTTGATGGCAATAATGACAGAAACTCAGAAGTTAAGCATGCTCTTTATGGAGTCTTGGCAAGATATCTGCAATTCCTGCCAAAAATGCACCAGGACAGTGTGTGTATGAGGACAGAAGTGTTTGGAGTAAAACAAAAACCAGGTATTGAAATAAAGATTTCATTTGATTATCTTTTTATTCAAGTTTTGCAAAACATCCCTTTGATTGATAGAATTTCCTCAGACTCTATAAGCACCTGTTACTTTGTGAAACTTACATGCATGTACATGTTCATGCATGGCTTTAGTCTTTAGATTTGGTCGCCAGCAAAAATTTTGTACTTGCCAACAGGTTAACAGGGTTGTCAGTAGGTTTTTGAGTAGCAGGTTCCATCCGAAATGTAGGCGGCTATTTCCATTTTATTTCTCCAATATCACACTCAGAACTGACCTACTAACATTCGGAGTATCCGGCACAGTATTCGGAATAGCCAGTGAAATGTGCCGGTTGCTGGCTTATTTTGACAACCCTGGGTTAATATTATTTTTTGCATTTTCGTTTGTTAATACATGTAGCTTGTAATGGACTACAAAGAGCTTAGCCATCAAGCTAAAAGGAGTACCATTACATCTAGGCACCTCATGTTACAGAAACTGAAATGTCACATAAACCACTTCACTGTAGGCTCTTCTAGTCTATGGACTGTAACAGACCAGCCTAACCTCGCACTTTACTGTGCTGGAATTCATAAACTAAGCCCTTTTGCAATATTACAACTTTCTTTTGATGGTCACATCACAGCCTTGTAGCACTAATTAATCTGTTCATTTTATAGAGAACCTTGCTTTTGGTAAGCCCACAGCTCAGTCTTCAACATATAATGATTCTAATGCATCAGGTGTATCAAGGAATGCAGTGGATGGGAATGCTGATCCTGATTTTAATAATGGACACTGTTCACACACACAGCAAAACAACCCCAGCTGGTGGAGAGTGGACCTGGGTGCAAATCTTGTGCCGGTCTCTGAAATACACATAGTCAACAGATTAACATCAGATGGCAGTCTACAGCTGAGAAATGAAGACTATAATATAACATTTGGTGAGTACGTGGGCATGCATGGTATTACACATTCTGGGAGCCCCAGGTGCAATAGTGGGGGCAAGAGAAAAGTCTAAACGGGTGATAAAAAGTAAATATGCTTGCCAGACCATTTTCAAATGGTTAGAGTCATTCTTGCTTCTGATTGGTGCCACAAATTTTTTTTTTTTTGTGCCCAATCAGAGGAAAGCAGGACTGGGAGTCGTGCTGTGTGTGCTTACATGGAGAAATACATGAAGGCTTGCCATAGACTTAGTTTTTTAAAATTCCAATAAAGAAGAAGATATTTTAATATGGGGACACCGGCAGTCGAACGTGGTACACATGATTCAAGAAGCATACATCTAACCACTACACTATCGAAGCGCCAGCTGCAAGGACCCCAAATTTGCAACTTTAAATACTGCAGGTCTGAGTTTATGTAATACTTATACAGTGTCAGCCATACCACAATAGAGGGGCGGTACGCAGCCCTTTACAAGGTCCCACAGTATTGGCTGAAAAAATGATGGTAACTATGGAGCCTAGCCCTAAAACAATAGAGCTGTGTGCTATTAACATCCAATGAAATTAGGGGTTCTTAGAGAGCTGCAAACTATCCCCCAAAATTAAAGCTAACCTCAAGCAAATCTAAGTGGAGCTAACTGCAAGCAAACGTGAGTGGAACTAACCTGAAGTAAACCAGGGATGTTTTGTGTAACCATATGTAGTGTATTTTCATTGTAACACCATACGCAGGTTGTTCATTTGTAACAATTTACATGAAAGTAAAAACACAATCTTACTTTTTTAGCCCAGTGCAGTTTGAATAGAGCTAGCAGCAATAAAGAAAAAACTCACCAGTTGAGTGGTTCCTTAAAGGATTTTCTTGTCGAGTTCTGCACTCTCCAACAAAGGCAGCTTTGAAACCAAGTGACCTCAGATAGCATACTTGATCTTTCATGATCGAATTTAGAGGGCAGACAACAACAACTAATGGAGAATGCGGTATCAAACTTTTCTCCAACGACTTGAACACAGATGACAAAATTTGAAATGTTAAACTTTTACCAAATCCCGCAAGTAACTGCTCCAATTTTAAAACCCATTTATCCCATGGGAAAATTTAAACTTGAGCAAACAGCATCATGAATTTCAAAACTCTCAGCCATGTTGAATTGACTCGAAGGCCTAGCGTTGAGTTGCCAGAGTTTTGATTTTGGCGTGCAAAGAAATTCGTGCTGCTCGCATTTGTGAAGCTGCCGATTGCTCGACATACCTGCCGGTTGCTCTACATACCTGCCTTGTGTGTGCGACAAAAACTCACCCACAACTGGCAAAGTTTCAGTCACAGCAAGGGATGCAAAAAATGTACATGTAAGGCAAGAAATACTTCATCGAAAGAAATCGAATCAACACATCAGTGAATGTAAAAAACTTAAATGCAGTACTGTCACCTGCAATGCAAAAGATCCAGCATATTTTCGGTGAGCTGCCAAGCAATTTTTTCGCGGTAATTAGAATCTTTCTCCTCAAGCAAAAACTTGGTGAATGACCCAGGCAATCATGGCAGTAGTCACTGTAAGGGATAGACAAGGAGGCCCTTGACATTTGGATGTTAATAGCACGCAGCTCATGGGCTCGATGAGTGTGAGTGATGACCTTGAGTCAAAGAAGTAAAGACTGCAAACATCACACCTAATTCTGTTTCAAAATCTTATTGGATTTCTGGCAGGTGGTGACTCGACAGTAGAAAACAACCCAGAATGTGAAGGACTCTACAGTTTTATTGACTTCAAGGCATCAGCTGCGTGTTTCATTAATCCACTGACGACTGGTAGATATGTTGGTATTATGACCACAAAGAGTCAAATCCTTCAGCTTTGTGAGGTGGAAGTTTACTCACGAGGTAGTCATTTATTATAATAACTTGTAATTAAACTACTTGGTGTATATTATTTGGTTCTCTTTGTTAGATATCATGATATGTTTGTATTCATTTCATCTGAGTTATTTCTGTCATAAGTTATTTCTTTAATTTTCCCAGAAATGTAAAAAAGCTATCACAGTACCTGTGTACCTGCAATTTCTATTCATGACAATAAAATATAATTGACATGGTGTTTCTTTCAAGACAATCTGGCATTTGGCAAGCCAACATATCAGTTCAGTGGGACTTACAGATATGCCACAAGTAGCAAAGCAGTGGATGGAAATAGCCATACACACATGATGTCTGCAAATCCAGAGGGATCATGTACACAGACAGGCAGAACAAATAACCCCTGGTGGAGAGTGGACCTGCAGCAAGTTGAGCTTGTGTCTGAAGTGTACATAGTCAACAGAGATTGCTGTCCAGAACGATTCCAGAATTTTGAAATCAGAGTGGGTAGGTTGATAAATATTACTTTCTGATACATGTTAAAAATGAGTTTGATGTACCAGGCAAACAATAATCACACATGCAACCAAGAAAGACAAAAATGTAGATTGGTATTTCTGCAGATTTATTTATTAATTAACAATTGAAGGGGTGAGTGCAAAAGGGTGCTAAGTGACGATTTTGTGTGTGTGTTTTTTTTCCCTCAAAAGTGCCTGAATTTTTGCATGTGGTTTTCAATTGAATAGAAAAACATCACCATGTATTTTTTTTCGCTGGTTTGCTCTTCGTTTTCGAGAAATAACGTATGCGAAAAACCTCCCGTTTTCTGCCGGCATCTTTTGCCGCACGAGAAACAAAAGAAGTCTTTTGTTTCGCTGAACATTGAATAATTATTATTCAATGAAACCAAGCAACCAAGGCCGCCTTGTAGAAGATAAAGACTAAGTATAAAACGAACATGGAATGGACATCTAAGACAATTAAGAACAGAAATACAACACCACAAATTTGATCTTCTCCTATTTTAAAAAGACTTTTCTGTGAACCTTTTTGAGGGAACTGTTATTTAAAACTTCCATTTACATAAACGAGTGGCTATGACCCACGTCAAGCTGGATAGGGAAACATGACTCATGACAGACTGTCTTATTGAACATTCCAATTTCAAACCCCCATAACCTGGATTTGAAAAGGGTTTGTGAATGTTTAGAAAAGGGTTTGAAAAGAGTTTGCAAAGGGTTTGCACAGGGTTTGAAAAGAAGGGAATTAAGTTTGTGCAAGGAATTGCAAAGGGTGTTGTGACAATGCTTATAAAAGCCCGCTTTTGTATAAGTTATGTTACTTCCTTTACATGTAGTGCTAAATTTAGTCGGCTTTGATCTATATGGTCTTGACAATGGTCCGTTAGCTTGTTGGCAGCCAGAAAGGAACATTGGGACATTGTGCACATACAATAAATGATTTCATGCTGTGGCCTTCAGAAACTTCTGGGGTATCTACTTTTATTCCAAAACAGCGTTTTTCTGCTTACTTTCTAATAATTTTTAATTTTATGCCAAAGGCTCCGAATAGCTTGCATGATGCCCTAATTCTGTTCTGTGAAGGATACACTAGTATATAAATCAAGGTGCCTTATATGAGCCATTTAAGGTTACTTCAAACCTTCACAAACAAAAATCGTATGCGTGCTGTTTTAAGGAAACCCCCACAAACTATATATCAACAGAAACGTTATAAAATGTAGAATTCGATAAAAATTGTTTTGTTTTGCCAAAACGACCGACTGAATTTCCAGCGAATTAATAGCAGTGTTCCAGATAAGAGGGGGGTTCTCAGGTCAAAAACCTGACAAGGTCAGCTTCCTGACCTGACAAATAAATAGAAAACTTATAATGATTTGGAACAGTGGGGATTTGACCCGTTTGAATAACTTGAATGGCACCTTGCCTCAAAACCTTAACTGGAATCCTGAATAAGGTAATGCAGATTTGGTGATTTTCCATGAAATTTGGTCAGAACATTCACTGATAGATATGGAACAAAAGCTTGTCAGCGAATTCCTTTATTTTAAATACTTTTCGCATAGCGGCTTCTAGTGACGCAGGTTACGCAAATTTTTCGATAGTCGAACTTGACAGATAAAAAGATAATAAATAGAAATAAAAGAAAATGCTGACACGTTTTTGGAGATTGATACTTTGTGAATAACACTGCAGAGTTATTTTGCATGAACGATCGCATTTGATACCCGATTAATTTACTGGAATGTCAGTCGGTCAATTTAAAGATGACGGTCTCTGCCACCTTTGGAAAGCAAAAACCAAAAGAAAACATAATTTTATTGAATTCTACATTTTATAACCTTTCTGTTAATATATGGTTTGTGGGGGTTTCCTTGAAAACAGCACGCGTATGAGTGAGGGTTTGAAGTAACCTTAACTCAGAAAATATATTACTTATAACAAAATACTCTGTTAAAAGATGCAGTTATATTGAAACACACTGTTTGCAGAATGCAGTACAGTGGTAATTTGAGATAAATAGGTTTACAGATCATGGTGATGTGAGACAACCTGATATCCTTCAGAAAACTCAAGAATTCCGGATCATGTGTACAATAGGCAGTCTCAATTGATCCCTTGGTTGACATGCCGGTCGATATGTTGGTCAACTATTGATCGATATGTACTCGATACTTGACCGATACACAACCGATACACAACCGATACTCCAACGATAGTTTGCTGATGCTCGACCGACACCTGACCAACTTTCGGCGGAGTATCGGTTGACATGTCGGTTGAGAGTCGATCGATGTGACGGTCAAGTCAGGGCTCGACACTAACGGTTGCCAACTAGCCACAGACTAGTAGAAATTTAGTTTTGGTTAGTAGGTTTTCGATTTCCTCTAGCCACTCTGGCTAGCTAGTAAACAAAATGAAATTGGCCGAAGCAGTTTCTGTCTTCCTCAAGCAAGACACAAACACTTTTCGTCGGAAACTGAAGATCAGAATTTCATCATGGACATTTCATGCTACCAGACTATGTTCCACAAAAATAGTTTTATTATTGGAACTGATTTCAGAACAATGCAATTACCAACATTATTTGTTCAAAGAAAGTCGCTTGCTTTGTGCTTGCAAGTCTTGCTAGGGATCAACTGTTATCGGACCTAGCCAACACCAACGCTGGGCTAGTAAAAATTTATTTTGGCTAGTAACATCTAAGTTGTCACTAGCCACGAGGCTAGTAAGCTGAAAAGTTAGTGTCGAGCACTGCAAGTAGAGATTGGAAATTGCTCAACATATCGGTCGGCATTTTGCTGATATTTGGTCGACGCTCAGTGGACAGTATGCCGCTATGTTACCAATATTTAACCGACAGTCGGTCGCTTCCTTACCGATACTCAGCTGACAGCACGTCGCTAATTTACCGATACTTAACTGACAGTCGATCACTCCTTTACCGATACTCAGCCGACTGTTTGCCACTACTTTACCGATACTCAGCCGACAGCATGTCGCTACCTTACCGATACTTGACCGACGATCAGTCGATACTTTACCGATACTCGACCAATATCGACTGTGGCCGCGAGTGGGCAGACTAGCGGTCAATTGTCGAATGTCTCCCGACCCTGATATGTCATGTTGGTCAAAATGTTGTGGATGAAAGGCGAGAGAAAAATTGTTTATTGTAATTTGAATTCTTTATAATAAAAAGGACACAAAAAAGTTGCTAATTATTTATCACTCTTCACGTCATTCCCCTTTATAGAGAGTCTGCATGGGATATAAGAAAACAGCCTTCAAGATTGTCTGCTTGTTTACATTGTAAAATGTAATTTAAAAAACAGGTGAGGACAAAATGCCCTGTCAGGGTAATTAGGTGCAAAGGTGAAGAATGCATTAAGTGGTTTCCTCATTTTTCCTTCGACGTGTTTAGGGATGAGTAAATACCGGTAGACACGATTTCACTCACTTATGAATGAAATGGAAGTCGATCTGTCATATTCCTCGATATTGTTTAAATAGAAGAGCTTTCACATTTCAGAAAAATAATGAACCCTTAGTAGGTCAGCTACTGCATGTGTAGTTAATTCCTAAGATGACTTAAATCTCCTCACAAGCCCATTGTAACAGTCTTAAAGTCTTCAGAAGGTGACAAAGCAGTATTCGTAAAAGCTCTAATAATTCACTCTGTCATGGAAAGAATACATGTATTGTAACCCTATTGAGAGCGGGCTATTTACGGTCTTCTGTGAATGGGAGAGGAGAGGGGATGAGTTTTTGAGGTCTGCCCCTGTAGCTCTGACTGACTGACGCATCCTAAATAAACTTTCACATTGAATGTCTTGTGTTAGTGTAGTCAGAATATGTAATTTCTGACATTTCAATGACTGAATGAATGAGTCGCAAAATCGAGCTAATTTGTGTGCTTGTTTTACCATATAGTAGGAATAGAGGTAAATTCCCTGGATAACCTCAAACTATCCATAATGAATTATCTTTTCTTTCCACTAATATTCCACCTATACCTTGGCAATTTTCAAAGGATATTAAGTTACCGATATTCTGCTGATAACTCACCAATATACCACTGAAAATACACCAATACTTATTTGATATTCCACCAATACGAGTCACCGATACTTCACCAATATTCAAGCGATACGTACTTCACCGATGTTTAACAGATACCTCGCTGATATTCCACTGATGCTCCACCGACAAGTTATCGATATTCCACCGATACTTCACCAACAGTCCACCGATATTCCACCTGCACTGTAGGGATACTCCATCGATGCTTCACCGTTCTTCCACCTACATTACCGGTATCCCACCGATACTTCACCAACACATTGCTGGACAGGACATCAGTCAATGTATCGACCAATATGTTGGCTGACATTAAATGTCAAAATTTTTGACCGCCACAAACCCAATAGCCGGCCAATACTCGGTCACCTACCGATCGACTATCGACCGAGTATTGATCGGTGAGTTTCGATCGAATATCGACCGATGAGGGGTCTATTGAGGGCTGCCTATTGTACGCATGATCAAGAATTCCTTCCACTAAATGAACACTTATCTCTAGCAATTTTGTATTTGCCTTGCTGTACTTATATTTTTTATATGTATAAAAATTAATGATAACAAAAATACCCTCTTTCTATTTTGGAAAGCCTTAGTACTTTTCTAAACCTATGAAATAAGAAATCTTAATCTTAATCTTAAACAAACAGACAAAAGTCTTAACAAGATGCAAATCTGTTGGCTTCCAAAGTTGACTAGTGTTGGAGTCACCTTACTGCAAAAACCACAAAATCCTCCAGCAGAAAATGCATAGGTTTGCTACTGATTGCATTGGGCAGAAAAAATCATTTTTATTATTCGGCCCAATCCGGGAACCATAACAGCACTTTGCAGACACTTTTGTGTGTTCTTACACAGCAGTTATTGTACTAGCCAATTTAATACATCAGAGAGCCCAAAAAGTCGGGAAGAAATTTCTGAAAGTTTAGTTTACACAAATCAGAGGTATCGTCAACAGAGGCTCGTTTACTTGTGCAATGCACTGGTGGGCGGTTCTTTGGTATAATCATTACAGTATGTGTGGCCTGTAGAAATGCACACAATGTGGGAAAGAGATATCAGTTTTGAAACGTGCAAGCAAGTACTTACATTATTGAAAAGTAAAAGCTCAAAAATAAAAAAGTTCAGAATTTGATTATCAGCAAAGGTGTAAGCTTCTACTTCTACTAAGCGTCTAGGTTTCACTATTGCGAAGTTTTTTATTTTGTATTACCAGTAAATATTACCTTATTATCGTGATCTCTGATATTTTAACGACCAAGTGGAACTTCCCACCCTGCATGCATTTTTTAGTGCATGGGTCAAATAATTATGCCAAACGGCTGCTAATTCATCCCACTGGTAAAAAAGCCTCTATTTACGATAATTTGATCGGGCTAAACAAAAAAATTACACTGGCTCTTGAAATGTCTTTTTTTTTCTGCTAACTTCATTTGGTGTGGTGCACACTCGAAAATTGCTTGGACAAAGCCACACTTTCAATTTCTCGTGAAAGACATGCTGTATGTGCCCTTATGTACTGGTATTTACAGGTAAAATGTGCCTGCAGGTCTGCACCTCAAGGTGTCCATACGACTGAGCTCTAAATTTGAGTGGACCTCCTGTTGGGTAAATAGAGTACAGAATTATCGCACAGCCTAAAACTTGGACACGTTTAATTCATCAATAAGTATTACATAATCTTCTAAATTCTTGACTTTTTTACTCAAGGGTTATGGTTTAACTTTTTCTGGTATGGCAGTGAAAACCAGCAATAATAGTGTTTCATCTTTTCCACTGGGGTGTCACTGTTTTCAGGGGTTCATAAGTTTACGTGGAAACTACATGGTAAATGAATGTACATACTCTTTTTCTTGTAGGCACAGAATCCAGTGGTACTAGTCAGGCCAATCGTAAGTGTGGTGATACTTACACATACAGATTACCAATTGGAGAAGGGACATCTTTCTTCTGTCATCCCAGTTTAAAAGGGAGATATGTGATCATCAGAATTCTACAACCTGACACACCACTTGCAATCTGTGAAGTTGAAGTGTATTCTGAAAGAAGAGGTATGATCTATGTATGTATGTTAATTTATACATAATTATCAGGTTGTGACTTTCTTTGAGTCTGTTAAATCCACCATATGACAGTACCTCTCAGAGATAACTTGGACGGAACAAATGACGTTTGTACAGCATTGCTCTAGCAACTTTTTAGTGCCGCATGAAGTGCTGCAGCAAGGTTGCAGGAACGCTAAATTTGTAGCACTCCAGCAGTTCCGAAAAATTTACTTCATTAGCGCTGCATTAGCAACATGTAGCACTGCAGCAGCGTTGCATAAATGGGTGGCTGCGGGAGCCGCAAATTTTGGCTGCTGAATTGCTGCCACAAGAAGCCCTTTGACAGTGATAAACAGCATTTTGGCAGTGGCATGAAATCACGATCAGTGCTGCTGTATGGCTGTACATGGGCTTCATACGTTCAAAAATGAATATTAATTGATAGAATTGGCAGTCCACAGCATTCAACGGCGATTTGGAAGCTGTGGTTCTAATGCTAAACAATTGAGCTTCTTGCACACTTTGAATTAAAAAATTGCCTCGTTTGGAGTGGTTCCAGCTCCTATCCCCATCGACTAGCTACTGGAACCACATGTTTGTGGGTTGACTGCTTAAGAATTGGTAGATCCCTCTCTCATTCCTCTACAACAGCTCATTTAGAATCCTAGGATTGTTTTTGCTTTTTTGTATTTTCAGTGGAGATTTTAGTTTTTTCCAATAGAGATTTTTCGTTGGTAACTGTTTCTCTAACCTCAGTAGGTTTGAGAATATGGAGATAATTCCTTTCCTTACTCCCTGGAATATTATTCATCCATGCCTTTCGAAAGGCAAATGGTGCATACCTCCCCGACAACAAAATGACTGTATGCCTATGGTAATAAATCTTTTGATTTTTGGGAAGAGGTACATGTTTTTCATGTTTTTTTCTGTTGGCTTGGGGTTATCCACGTGTGGAAGTCATAGGGCTCGCCTCTTCCCATAACTGAACCCCTGCCTGGGGGGTTTGGGAGCGGGGGCTCCCAGTGGGAATTTATTCCAATGTACATGTTTGCAGATGATGCAGCAATTTACTTTGTTGGGGAATCTGTGGGCAATGTAACAGCATTTGAATTCCTCCATAAACTTGTCCATTGGTGCAAGCAGAACTCTCTGGTACTGCATCCAAAGAACTGAAAGGGAATGATCCTCCAAGGAGATGATTTAAATTATAGGGCCAGGGGACAATTATACAATGGAAACCACTGTGACATTCGAGACTGTTCTGTGTTTTGTCCAAGCTCATAATTATTGGAGCTGATCAAGAGAGGGTTCGTTAACAAGCTCAGCTGCTTTCTACCCAAAAATGTACTCTTAGACTAATGCATTTTGAAGTAATTCTAGGCTTGACCACATACTTATGCGCTTCTAATTTGGGTGTGTTGTACAAATTAAAGAACATATTAAATGCTTTTAATAAATTCATTGCAGGACTGCTAGTAGGAGTTTTGTACAGTCTACCTCATGACTTGCCTTCTTCTTCTTCTTCTTCTTCTTCTTAATTAATGTGTATATCACTTATAGTTTTTGAATTTAGTATTTTAATCATATAGTCTTGTTTTAAAAAAAATGCAAATTTAATGTCAAACACAGGGAGTGCTTACGTGATCACCCAAGCCAGGGGCTCATGATAAAGTGCTTGACAATAATCCAGATCGAACTGGAATTTGGAAAGGTTGGTTTTTGAGGAGAGGGGAAATTCCGGAGTAACCAGTGAAAAACCTTGTGGAGCAAGTAAGAGAACCAACAACAAACTCAACCCACATATGATTCCGGGTCCGCGAATCGAACCCAGGACACATTGGTGGGAGGCAAGCGCTCTCACCACTCAATACTCGACATTATTTTTTTTAATGTAGCCACAATTTCTTTTTTCTTTAAGCAAAATGTCAGTTAATTGTGCATTGATCAATAAATTGCTTCTCATAAAGATGGTTTGACATGACCACCTCTTGGAGCTCGTAATCCAACTGTTTTGCTAATGGTGTTTAACCAATTTTCAAATTGATTTAACGGCCTACAAATAATGTTACAATAACATTTAACATTTGCGAAAGGGTTGCAGGGGTTGTTAAAGGGGAATCAATGGTAATGAAAACAAAATGAGTATAATTGATGTTTGCTTTACAGTGATACAAGAATTTTGCAACTTTTGTGGTTTTTAGTGCAGAGTGCACTATTGGGATGATGTGTTGTGGGCTGTCCTCTTCTAACCCGCTAAGGAACTAAGACGATAATGCATAAACTTTAATGTTTGTTTAATTAATTGATATAAATTAATTAATTACTCTTGCGGAGGGGGTGGAGGGTTGGTAGGAACTTGTGTGCACTGCACCATGTAAAACGCAGACAAATGCGCTACTGCTTCATGAATATCACAAGGTATATATATATTTCAGAAAACATCATACCCTCCTTGTAGTACTATCTGAATTACTTTTTGAATGAAACAAAATCTTTTCTCTTTCAACTTTTTCATCATGTATATATCGTCATAAAATTTAATATGCACATTTTCTCATAATAAGAAAGGCCCATGATTATTGGTATTTTCCATGAGCTCAGTGTACAAAATAATTTAAAGGGTCACACTAACTGATGATGAACGGTGGCGTGCAGTCTACATCATTCAATAGTGCTGATCAGAATTACTAATTTCACCTTATCCCAGTGCTCTTTGGTCTGATCATCAGGTAATTGATCTTAACATTATAACACTTGCCTACCTGCATAAGGTTAAAGGCAATGATGTCCTCGCCTAAAAACGGCTAGATTATTTGGAACACCATTACAGTATGTAGGGATAATTATGCTGCTTTGGGTAAGTTCTTACTATTATCAAAAATGTTACTATATTATAATTTCAGCATGCCCAATGCAGTCTATTGGTGTGTCCAGCAGTGATGCATTTCCAGTCAACAGTTTCTCAGCCTCATCGTCAAGTAGTGGTAATGAAGCTTCCAAAGGACGACTGAATGGAGTTGGAGCATGGTCACCCAGCACCGACAACAATGATAATGACTACCTACAAATTGACCTGAAATACGAGTATGTCATCTGTGCGGTAGCTACTCAAGGAAATCCAACTACAAATGAGTGGACAAAAGAATACAAGTTGCAGTTATCACTAAGTGGAAATAACTGGGTCATTTATCAAGAAAACAATGTTGATAAGGTATGTTGTAAAATTTGTTAATAATTCAAAAGGAATAGATCCAATGAAAAAGTATTGGTACTATTCAGGTCACATGAATGCTCTGTAAACCCCAATACAAATCAGCAGTAGCAGACCTGCCAACTCTCACTGTTCTGCCTTGAGTCTCACGATTTTTTGTCATTTCTCATGGTCTCACGACAAGGCTCCCAATCTCATGGGTTTTGGGGAAAAATCATGCTGAAATGAAATAAATTATCTTGTTGAATAAATATGGAAAATTAACGTGGAATGCTAGTGTCATAAAGGTATATGGGAGAACACTGTTCTTACTATTTTGTACCGAACTATTGTGATTTTTGCTTATGCTTAGAACTTTACCTCGATGGAAAATGGGTTTGTTTATTAGGGACCGATCGTTTATTACGTCCCGGGGAGGGGGGGGGGGGTGGTTTTTAAAAAAGTGTGGTGTTTCTAAACTGTACCCCCGAAAAATAATTACTTAAGAAAATTACACCCCCTTTCGCAATTCTAATTTTTAAAAGTGTCCCCCCCTTCTGACCATGTTTTAAATAACGCAAAATTCTTTGCTTTGTTCCTCACACATTCATATTTTTATCCTATTTTTTAATCTCTTTTATCTTTTCTCTCGTTTATTGTTTGTATTTTCCACCTTGTTTGTAATATGTTTAGCTGTTTGTGTGTGAATAAAATTGTTATCATTCTTTTTTATAGTTTTAAATGCCTGTAGGTAATCTGGTGGGTTACAGTACCAGGGTTCTCATTAAGTTTCAGAGTAGACGGCTAAGATAAATAAGTAGGTGGCTTGTGAAGCGAGTGGCACGAGCCTCTAGGGGGGTCTGGGGGCATTCATTATCATTGTCTTCATTATTTTCTCATGCAAGTGGACTTCAGTTTCACTAATTAGGAAGCTTATCACAGAAAAGTAGGTGGCTCAAAATTCAAAGTAGCCGGTTTTTTAGCTGGCTGCCGGCACTTAATGAGAACCCTGCAGTACATAATATGGTGCATGATAAAGCTCTTACACGGGTGTGCACATTTAGTATGGCGACTATCTAGTGAGGCGCAGGGGCACCCAACGAGTCTGTTCCTTACTTTATCTGTTCCCCAGCGCAAATGTTGCTGGCTGGCTAGCAAAGTGGTTCATTATATGTTTTCTCATGGGAGTTGTCACTGAAAAAAACACTACTTTTGCGCTGGCCGATTGAAACTTGGAGGGGCGACTGAAGAAACTGCTAAATGAAGGCTTGAATCTCTTTGAGAAGAGTGGATTTCGTGGTTTTCAGTGCCATTTCTGCACGTTTGTTGTTTGTTCTTTTTGCTGGCTGGGAAAAAAATATGGATCATGTTCTGGCAAAAAGGTACAGATAAATTTTTCCCAGAAACACTCAAGAACACCTGTAAATGTTTTAATATCACATATTTTCATTCATTTGGATAAAAGAATATATTTTGGCACAGTTTGCTCGTTGGGTGCCCCTGCAGAGCTACAGATTCCAACCCTTGAAATAGAAAAAGGTAGGTTTTGGAAGCAAGCATCAGCACAAAAGGCACGAGTTTCTGCTCTCCCAGAAAATTTTCTACGAATGTATGCCTGTAAGATGTTATTTCCTGCATTCTGAAAGGTAACAAGGCTAGGATTGTCCCAGTTGTAAAAATTTTTAGACTAACATTGCTTTGTCATAAAATTTGACCCCCCCTCATGTTTCTTGCAAGATAAAAATGTGCCCCCCAAAATGGAGCTTGTTTCAAACTTGAACCCTCCTCTCCAAAACCGCCCCCCCACTGCGACGTAATAAAAGATTGGTTCCTGATATTAGAATCTCACGATTTTTTGTACAATCTCCTGATTTTTTTTCATGTGTCTCCAGTTTTTCGTTCGTCAGAAGTTGGCAGGTCTGCAGTAGAATTAACTTTTGATAAAGGATCTCTACTCATTAAAATGCAAAACACTATGGAATTGAATAACAATACTACGTCGGAAGACTCAGTTACAAATTTACATTTGAGAAAAAAACTCACTGGATTTTGAACTCTGGGAAACTGACTCCAACTGGAACATCATAAAATATAAATGTTCCTGAATGTATTGTTATTTGTTCTCATATGTTTGTATAAGTACACTTATACACTTAAAATACACGTCTTTTCTTTATTTATAAATGCCGCCTAGTATATATATTGCCCGTGGGGGGAAATCTCAATTTCTCATAAGCTTTGCTTCTCGGAGATTTCCCCGCCACAGTCACTTCTTCCAAGTTGTATGCTCATTTTAAATTTAATGTTAATTAACTATTTATTATCTTTTCTATTCTACTTGTAAGTTATTCTGTGGGGCAAGATAATAAAAATAAAAATAAAAATAAAATAACTAAAAAAATTACTAGTATTAACAGTGCTGCCAACAGTTTTTACAGTTGATTACAATCTGTGGTACATGTACAATTAGTCAAATTTTAATGCCACTCTGCTGATTAACATTTTATTCCTTGTTTACAGTTTGCATTTGGAAATTCATTGTATTAAAAATAAACTGACATATTGTGTAATAACTGGAAATATATAGTTATGCTAAGTTTTAAGATGCACATATAGATGATTGATTAGTTAAAAACTGCTTCTCTCAGGTACATTTTTCAAGTAAGACTGTACAATGTACATTTTTGTCCTACCAACTCATATATTGCAGGTATTCAATGGTAATTCTGGAAAAACCGATATTGTAAAACACAGCCTCAAGGAGATTGTGAGTACAAGGTTCATCCGGTTCTACCCGACAAATTACAACACTCACAAAGCTCTGAGAGTAGAAGTGTTTGGAATTCTTTTTTCTGCAGGTATTAATTTCACTTGCTGATTATAATATTAATGGTAAATAGTTGTATATAATTTTATTTTGTGGGGTAATTAATATTAGTTTCCTTGAGTTTTTGCTCATAATTTCTTAGTCGTGCAGTTTAAATGGCTTCAAACCCAGTATATAGTTCAATGTGGAAAACCATTTAGTTAAATTGTTACAAGCAATCTCCATGTCAAAGTCTGTAGCAAAATTTCTTTGTCAATAGTTATTTGTCTGTGCAACTGTAGTCAGACTAACAGAACTTGCTTGCAGCAAAAACGTACATGTATATACTGTCCCAGTGTGCAAGTTAAAGTGGTATAAAGATGTGTTGACCATGAGTTGTCTGTGCAAAAACAGAGGAAACCTGTCAGTTGAAAGGAAATTATTTCACACTTTTCGATCATTGTCAGAATAAGAACGTTTCTTGATAGGTTAAATTAAGTCTATCTGTTGGGCTTGCATAGGCTAGAGTTAGTTAGTTGTTGATAACTACTTAAAAAGCCAGTGTGTGGAGAAGAAAGTTTCCAGTTTTTTTTAGTTTTTAACTTTCAATAGGGAAAACTATGTTAATCATTCAGGGATCCATATTCACAACCCCCAGAGATGTGTTTGCAGAGGTCTGTTGTTCCCTTATCTTGGCATTATAAAAATTCATGAAACTTTATAATGGTTATTACAAAACAAACCCAAAACTGATTGAGTGAAGATAGTGAAAAGTACACTTTCCATCAATTTTCATGTTCAAGTTGAGTTGTTGCATTCTTCCCTTTCAACGGGCAAGTATGTCATCTGGAATACGTGCTTGCCCTGCAGTTGACTTAAAGCAAAAACCAATATGGATCCTTGCTCATTGATAACAACCAGTGTTTGACAAGCACAATTCATTTTCAGTCATTTTCCTAAGTTCTTGAAAGCAGGACTCTAAGCCCCCCCCCCCTTACCCACCCAAATCCAAGCCGTTCATAGCCCTTACTGCCATAGTGAATCTTTGCATACACGCACAGGTTGGCAGCGGGAAATTTGTGGGAAACCGAGACATTTCTGTTGTGGACTTTAATTGGTTGAGCAATTATCCAATCAGAGAGTCGGTTATATGGCGTAACAGAGAAGATTTGGGGTTTTTGTTTGCGTAAACGTCTGGTACAGGCATGGTAAAAGAAGCACAAAGATGCAGACTGGAATGGTGAGACGAGCTTGAATAAACCTAAGTCACTTAGATTTTGGAATTTTTGTGGATAAATTTGTGTTTATTAGTACAGCAAAGGTCAGCAAAGGTCCAAAGCCACTTTTATCCTGGAGATTTTGTCATCCATATATATGGGAGACCGGGAAATTTGTTCTGTATCTGGGAGACTCCCAGATAATCGGGGAGAGTTGGCGTGAATACTGAGGACAAAACTGTCTTAGCTTACAGTGGTTTTACATTTATTATTTCTTTCTTAATTTAGTTCCTTCACAAGCTCCCAGTGGCTTTACTGTGACTGCAAGCAATTCTACCAGCATTACAGCATCCTGGCAGCTACCACCAGAATATGCCAGACATGGAATCATCACAGGATTTAAACTGTTTTACAAGAGGAAAGGCTCTGCAGAGACACCAACTGAGTTAACTAGTAACAATAATGCAAGTCTCACTAGACTTGTCACTGGACTTCAAAAGTACACAGAATATGAATTTCAAGTGTTGGCCTCCAATTCTAATGGTGATGGATGGAAAAGTACTGTAAAGGTTGAGAGAACAAAGGAAGATGGTAAACACTAAAAACAATTGTCTCTTCCTTAATGCTTGCAGCTTTTTTATTGCATTGTTCCCAGTTAGCTTATACGTACCTAAACCTATTTGGCTCTTGATTTAAGTTGTGTTATTTATATGGAGGGCCTTTCAGAGTAAAATTTGCCGGTGCAAAACAACTGTATTTACAGCCTACTTAAAGTGTGCCTCCAAAGGGCTACAAAAATGAAAAGGCACTTTAAAGAATGTTGTTAGGAAATTAACCAATAGATGTGAGCTTGTTGTGGTACATCCTGTAATCAACCATGAAATTTCTTCATCACATTGTCAAATTTGGTGTTGGCTCATGAGGCTGCAGTGGCCGAGTGAGTCAACACACAAATTTGAAAATGTGATGAAGAAATAAGTGGTTGATTACAGGACCGTACCACAACAAGCTCACGTCTATTTGTTTTTTACCATAACAAAACAAAGCTAAAATGATTTAATAAGGGAAGACTCAGTTCCACAAAAAGTGCGAGCAAACCTGAATTGAAATTCTCAAAATGATTGGAAACCTACAGAATTTTGTAAAGTAACGCAAAGCCAAACTGTAGAAATAGAATTTTAACAACTAACCTTTAATCCATTCAGAAAATCTTGAAAACCAGATGAATTAATGCAAAGTTCTGTCCCCTTGCTGTGCCTCAGCAGAACACGGCAAAAATAAATGATCCCCTCAATAAGTTTCGCGTCAAACTGTGGAGTTTTCCCTTCACAGATTAATTCAATCCCGATCCATATTCATGTTCAAAACAAATTTGATGATTTTCCCTTTAAAGGAGTCCCTTTGGATGCAATTTGTTGCTTATTTCTGAGAACTAACAGCACCAAAGCTGTAAACAGTTTGAGCGATTGAAGCTGTTTTTGAAAGTTTTTAACGTGCGTGTAACCTGGAACCCAGGCTTTCGTTCGTTTTTTTTTTATGAATTTTTAGACCCCGAACATTAGCCAATGAGCGTGCGAGAATTTCTGCAGTTATGGTAAAAAGCTATTTTGACATTGACATTGAAACATATAATTGAACATTTTAAGGTGTCTATACACTTTTTTGGTAAAAAAAAGGTAAAGTCTGCATTCAGGCCTAGTGGCCCATCAGGCCGGAGCTTATCCCGGCTTCTGTAGCATGAAGTGACAGAGAGTATTTCTACTCCCCCCCCCTGGATGGGATGCTAGTCCATCGCAGGGTTATCCCCCAGCAGTAAATTCGCTGGTACCCATTTGTACACCTGGGTGAAGAGAGGCACTGTGAGAGTAAATTGTCTTGCCCAAGAACACAACGCAGTGCCCCGGCTAGAGGCTCAAACCCGGATCATGCGTTAGTCCAGCGCACTAACCATTAGGCCACTATGCCTCCCGCATACACTTTTTTGGACCATGCTAAAAAACCTGTGCCATCTCTATGAAATTTACCCCAGATATTGATGTTTGTTTGTTAATATATTTTTTATGGGGTGGGGGTGGGGGTGGGAAATGTCTTTCTTGCCGGCTGAGCTTGCGAAAGAGGCAAGAAATGAAGTTCTCTCACACTGAATGGAGACCTGGGTACGAGTGGGTGTCAGTTTACATGCTTGTCACATGGTTCAGTTTTTGTTTCTTGCCTTGAAAGTGCAACAGTTTTTAATTTTGCTCTTCGTTGTTCCAATCGTTTTTTCTCGATTCGGTCAAGAAATGCCGCCAAAATCCAGAGCTAGTCAACGCCTGATGGCTCACAACGCCAGTCCGGTTAGGGAGTCGCGAAAACGCACGAGGAACGAGCGTGAAAGGTCGCACGATCGGCGCGAGTCTTCGAGAAGTTCCCGCCGTAATAAGTCTCCATCTAGCGCATCTAGGAAGGATCGCCGATCAAAATCGTCCAGCCGCTCGGACTCACCGAGCAACACGCCATCTTGGGCGAAGAAAATCCTCGAGGCCCATGAAAAGAGCGAGGAACGCCTCCAAGCACTTGAACGTGAGTTAAAGTCACGGCCAGCCACCGAACGATCTCGGGAAAAATCGCCAGCCAAGCCGGACTTCAAATTCAAGAGGAATAAGATCCAGTACGAGCTGAACGAGAAGGTTCTCGAACAACTGGACGTGGCCGCTTCTAATAGTGTCGAAGCAGAGAGAAACGAGGCCTTGGAAGAAGGTAAGAGGCTCTTAAAAGAGAGAAATAAACATATTATGTTAGCAGAAAAGTACGGCTGGGATGCTGTTGATTGCTATGTGCAGGAGCCGCTAGCAATTGATTCTGATGACGACAAACGGATCAGGCGGGCAGTTAAAGAAAGCAAAGCGCTAAAAGCGGATAGCAAGAGGCCTTCAAAACCTCGGGCACAATTTAGTAATCGTTTCCAGCAGTCCTTCACCTCGAATTCTGGCCCCAATGCAAGACGTGTAGTGATTCCCGCGTCGAGACAGAAATCGGATCCCTCTCAAAGCGAGGTCTGTTTTCGTTGCGGACGTGCCGGGCATTTCGCCAAAACCTGCCGCGCTCCCATCCCCGCAACTACAACGGGAAAAACATACTGAAACAGCTCATCTAGGATTTAATTGTGATTTTGACGTTGATTGGAATGATAATTTGGACATACAGGACGTCTCTGGGCCCGGTTTGTTGAACATGTACAGTAGGCTTGGAATGTCAGAGCATGAAATGAAGAGTGATATGAACATTAACACTGCATGTGTAATTGACAGTCCCGTACCTGCAAGTTGTGTTTTTGAAGTTAGTCCTGAACAGGGCCCTGTTTGTGTTAAAGGTCGATTGAAGGACCACTTGGGTTTTTGGCAAAGAATTAAAGCCAACAGATGGGTTACTACCATTATTAAGGACGGCTACGCCCTCCCATTTGTAGAACTACCACCCACACGTGCGATGGAGAACCATAAGTCAGCCGTAGATGATAAACAGTTTGTCACAGAACAAATCAAAGAACTACTTTCAGCAGGCTGCATAACGGAAGCTAATTTATCAGAAGTTCATGTTGTCAGCCCTTTAGGTGTTGTTAAGAACAGTGTCAAGAAGAGACTGATCCTCGACCTCAGATATGTTAACCATTTTCTTCGCATTCCCAAGTTTAAGTACGAAGATATCCGCACAACACGGGACATTTTCACACTAGGGGACTGGTTCTTTAGATTTGACTACAAATCAGGCTACCACCATGTAGACATTTTACCTTCCCACCAAAAATTCCTTGGGTTTAGCTGGACTCTGGAAGGGGAAAAGAAATGGTTTGTGTTCTCAGTCCTTCCATTTGGCTTAGCAAATGCACCCTACGTCTTTACAAAAATTCAGAAGGCCCTTGTTAAGCACTGGAGAGAGCAGGGCATCCGGATTTTTACCTACTTGGACGATGGGGCAGGAGCGGGTAAGACTTTGGAAATTGCCAGAACAACATCTGCAAGCGTTAGAGAGGACATTGCGGCCAGCGGTTTTGTTGCCCACCCTGAGAAGTCCTGCTGGGAGCCAACCCAAGTGGGTGAACTGCTTGGCTTTATTCTGGACTTGAGAGCAGGTGTCATTCGCGTTCCACCGCGTCGCATCGACGGACTGAGAGAACGGATTGATCTCGTAACTCGTCAAAAATCTGCAGTAATGGCCCGCCACTTGGCAGGCTTGGTGGGGACAATCGTTTCTATGGGCTTAGCACTTGGCCCAGTCAGCCGTTTGTGGACGAGAGCGATGTATCGGGATATTTTGTCTGCTGAATTCTGGTCACAACGCATTGCCCTTTCCCCTGAGGCACTGAGGGAGGTGCAGTTCTGGAAGGATAGTTTTGAAGATTGTCACGGTCAGCCCATCTGGAAGGTCAACCCTAAGATTGATGTCCTTTCCTATTCAGATGCAAGTGACTCAGGATGGGGGGGCTACTGTGTGAATGTGGCAGGCTCAGAAGTTGCAGGCAGTTGGTCAACGGCCGAGAGTCGAGAAAGCTCGACATGGAGAGAGCTTAGAGGAACGAGACTGGTGCTCCTGTCTGTCGGGGAAAAGTTGGCTGGTAAAACAGTGCGCCATAGAACAGACAACATGAATGTGGTACACATCCTCAACGTAGGCAGTCCAAAACCTCAACTTCATTCAGAAGCTGTCGCTATTTACACACTTTGTAGACGATATCAGATTCATCTGGAGCCTGAATGGATCCCCAGGGAACTTAATAAGGAGGCCGACGAGCTTTCCAGATTGGCCAGTAAAGATGACTATATGCTCAACCCGAACATCTTCGCGGGGGACCACACACAGTCGACCGTTTTTCTACCTTTCGGACACGTCAAGTCCCCCGTTTCTGTAGCCGTTGGCTGAATCCATGTACTGAAGGAGTGGATACTTTCACACTTTGCTGGTCTGGAGAGAATAATTGGATTTTTCCTCCCCCCTACTTGATACCCAGGGTACTGAAACACATGGAACATGGTATGGAGACAGGAACCCTGGTCGTCCCATTGTGGACGTCAGCTTCATGGTGGCCCCTTATCACCACAGATGGAACACAACCTGAAGCATTCATACAGGACTGGGTGGAAATTCCATCTTCAGAGGATATGTTCCTTCCAGCCACCTCAGGCGCCTCTTTATTCAGCGGAAGGCCATGCTATCGTGTTCTGGCCCTCCGGGTTGCGTTTACAGGCGCGGAAGCTTACACAGCTAGGCCATTCTCCTTCTGAAGTGTCAGCTTGAAGTAACTGAGTGCAACATGTTCTGGGGCTTCTAACCAGCATGCTATGACCTGCATAATGGCGCCCGTGGGCGCACGACGGGCCAGTGCTTTATGGCCTTCGAGGGGCCAGTGTTCTTAGGCCCTTGAGGGACCTATGAGTTACTACCTGGGAGGGACAATTGTGTTAGGGCCTGTAGTGGCCAATACACTAAGGCCTGTGAGAGGCCAATGTGTTGGTGCCTGTGAGAGGCCAATGTTTTCATGCCTGCATGAGGCCAATGGGTTTGTGCCTGCGAGGGGCCGACGCTTTAGGGCCTGGGAGAGGCCCATATGTTAGGGCCTGTGAGAGGCCAATATATTGGGGGCCTGTGAGTGGCCAAAGCCTGCAAGTGGCTAACACGTCTTTTTTGATCTGTCATGAACTTACAGTTATTACAGCCTGTGTAGAGGCCAAGCTTGTTTCGACATACTGTGAGACTACTTGTTTGTACAGGAACACTGGATGCCCATTGCCAACCTACTAGTGATTCTGATCATACCATGCATACTTGGTTGTGCAGTGCTGCTGGTTTATCCACCAAAAACAATTCCTAACATCCTCTAAATGTCTTTCTCACCAGTTCCTCCTACTCTGAGGGATCTGAAGAACAGTCGCCACCCGGAGATACGCTCCCTTGCTCAGGCAGTTCCGGGCATCATGGTCCAGGACAGAGCTCCAAGTACCGTTAAGAAATACCGGTCATCCTTCTTGGCATGGCAGAAATGGGCGGAGGCTAGAGACATCAATGCCCTTCCCACATCTGGTCCAGAGCTTTCTGTATACCTGGTGCATCTGCTGCAGACCACTAAATCTTTGGCATCCATCCAGTCGGCAGCTTTTGCAGTGGCATGGGCCCACGAAAAGGCTTGTCAACCTTCGCCTTTACAGCACACCATGGTGAAACAACTCCTTGAAGCATGCAAGCGTATCCTGGGTACCTGCCCTACCAACAGGAAAACCCCACTCACAGCATCCCAAGTCAAGGATATAGTACTTCAGTTTGGCAACGGAAATCCCAGTGAGCTCCAGATAGCATGCCTCATTGCCCTAGGCTTCGCAGCATTCCTTCGTTGGGATGATCTTAAGGATCTTAGATGTTGTCATCTCCAAATGACAAGCGAGCATATGTCAATTACTCTCACCAAGAGGAAGAATGACCAGTTCAGGGAAGGTTCTGTAATCCTGGTGGCCCGCACAGGCTCTCGTACATGCCCCGTTTCGCTGACCGAAAAGTTCTTACTCACTGGACGACACAAGGGATCTGATTACCTGTTTAGGAAGGTGTGCCATACTAAATATGGCTTCTCTTTCCGTCCGCAACAGTTGACCTACTCACGGGCAACCGAGCTGTTTAAAAAGCATCTTAAAGCTATCGGGCTTGACCCCAGCCAATATGGCCTTCACAGCCTTAGATCTGGGGGAGCATCATCTGCCGCAGCAGCTGCCATCCCTGACAGATTACTGATGCGTCATGGAGGTTGGCGTTTGCAGACAGCAAAGAACATGTACATTAAAGAAACTGAACAGGCCCTTCTTGAGGTTTCAAGGGCTCTCCATCTGTAGGGAGGACAGTAACAGTCGACTCGAACTATTTTAGTTGTTGCTCTGAACTTTTATGGCGAACCTTGATTATTTTGTTTTTACTAAGTTTCGTTTTTGCATTCAGTTAGTGTTCCGATCTTGTGGGGTATGTCATTCGAGCGAGGTTCTTAAACCAAGGAAAATTGTCTTAGGCTCTATACTTTTTCATCTTGTGTAATAAAGTGCTGTTGCATTTTTCGTGTGGCAGGCAAATGGCATTCAGTGTGTGAGAAATGTCTTTCTTGCCGGCTGAGCTTGCGAAAGAGGCAAGAAATGAAGTTCTCTCACACTGAATGGAGACCTGGGTACGAGTGGGTGTCAGTTTACATGCTTGTCACATGGTTCAGTTTTTGTTTCTTGCCTTGAAAGTGCAACAGTTTTTCCCACCCCCCACCCCTTATAATAGTAAAAAGTGATTGAGAGAGCAATGAGAGAACAACGAACAGTCATGATTGTCATTTTTTTTTATTACGTATCTATGTTCAGGTAGTTGTGTAATAAAGTGCTGTTGCATTTTTCGTGTGGCAGGCAAATGGCATTCAGTGTGTGAGAATCAATATTTCTGTGGCAGTGATAAACAGAAAACCAAGAAATCAGTAAAACTAAAATTTATGGTTATGAGATTTGCGGTAGCTTTAAGCTAAAAGCAATATCTGTCACTATGGTGCACTAAAAGTCAAATACACACGAATGAAAAACTTCTGTATGTTGATTTTGAATAAATCGCAAAAATATTTCAATGAAACCACATTATTTTGCATTTTTATGGTAAATGGAGCAAGACACCGGCACTACATGTATGTTGATGAGATTACTTGAAATTATGCCAAAATGTGACTGTATTTAACTTAACTTTCAGTGCCCTGGATGTTTTGATGGTTTTCCTAATCGTGATTCCGAAAACTTTCGTACAATCATTTCCATATTAATTTTTTTGGTAATTTTCCATTGTTCCCTTTTAAAAAATCTTAAAAATGGTTCAATAGAGCAAGCCTAATTAATTCTAAATTCTATGAACCAATCGCTTTCACTTAGAGCTTTAGTGTCAGAACAAACAAAAGAAATTCAAATATGAAATAACACCTCTATTTGCCACGTTTTCGCAAATGTCTCCAAAATTTTCAAAGGCAATTTTCCCGCAAAAGTTATTTGCATGCTTGCGATTGTTCCTTATAAATGGAGTCTAATGGGTCTACGCTATAGCTTGCACATGCGCAAAATCATGAATCCATCCCTTTAAATTAGGCATTTTTTGTAATTAGTATTCTTACATAAATGTGTTTAAGTATTAACTTTTTGCAGCTTTCCTTTTCACATTGCAACTTTCCAATTGATATTGTAATTGTATCTGTCGTCACGTTCTTTTTAATATTTCATTGTGTAAAACCGCACCTGATATGTAGCTTATTAACATAAGCTACATATTAGTTTCCTTTAGGCCTCCTCGTCATTGTTACCTTTATTCGTTGTATCTTTCTGTTTTATTTACAATGATGTTATAATTATTTGGTGCCAAATAAATAAATAAAATTAAATCATGTTATTTTAAAATGTCTGCATTATCAAGAATGGGTGGTAAAAGTTTAAAAAATTCTATTGAGGTGGTTTTAAGATTTTAGAAAAGAGCTCAAAATGTATTTCACTGATGATTTGCAGCTCTTATAGAGTAAGTTGATGTGATTTGCCTGCAAGGATTGTGATGGCTTTGATACATGTACATTGTACATGTATATCAGAGTAGTACATGTACAGTACAGTTATGGTCAGTCACGCTTGTTTTAGCCTAATGGTTGGTTGGCCTTTGGTTTGAACCAGTGTGTTAAATTAACAAATCAGCAAGCTTAATTGTAGTTTTCTAAAAAGCTTTATCAATTCTACAAGGTTCTTGCTGTGAAAGTTAATTTTTTGATGTGCTTTTAATATTTCATTGTATATTTTTAGTTCCATCAGAACCTCCTCAAAATTTCAGTGTGGCAGCAAGCAGTTCTACGAGCGTCACAGCATCATGGCAGTTACCACCAGCAGACTCCAGAAATGGAAATATCACAGGGTTTAAACTCTACTACAAAAAGAAAGGCTCTCCTGAGACAACTTTGTTACCTTTTAACGATGCAGCTGTTCTAGGAAAAGTTGTCAATGATCTTGAAAAGTACACAATATATAAATTTAAAGTGTTGGCTTTCACTTCTGTGGGGGATGGAACAAACAGTTCTTGGAAGACTGAAAGAACAAATGAAGATGGTAAGAAGCAAAAAATTAGGACAGGAGTGCATGAGCTTTCTTGAATAAGTAAATTCATGTAATTTATGGTTCTATCAGCTAGTAAAATTAAAAATCAGTTCACACGCCTGAAGACTTAGGGGGTTAGCAGATGACCCCACTAAACCATCAAAAAAGTGCATTCTGCACTAAAAAGGAGAAATTTGGTGATCATGATTGGGGTGAAGCTAAATTACATGGGTGGGTGGGTCGTGGGTCATTCCTTTTGCGTCGCGATAGACTGGCCAATCAGGAAAGCTATAAATACCGGTAATCTATATGATGAGTCAACTGATCTATGATCCACGACCCACCCACCCACTTAGATTAGTCAATCTCTTATGACTGACAAAAACTTGTTGATAAACAAAAGTTAAACAAGTTAGTTGTCTATGAGCTTGATAAATACTTGAAGGAGTGCACCATCTGCATCAATCACTAGGCGAAAAACGTGTGGACAAAATCTAACTCCAGTGGAAAGTGGCACTGATGATCTTGTTATCTCATTCTGACAGTCAAGTGACTCAGAGTGATCAGCAATTATTTTAATATACTTTGCATGGTGGCTAGCTTTTGAGATGTCCCTCCATGTACAAAAATGAGCATTCATGTATGTTTTTTAGTTATTGTTGAATTCCAAGAACCCCTGAGTTCCTCACCATGTTAATGAAACATCATTTCTGAATTTTCAGACACCCCCTGATAAGGCTGCCCATAAGTTGTAGTAGCCCCCCATTACTGTAAGCTTCCCAATATGACATACCTCTCCTCCCCCCATGCACTTATAAATAAAAGCCCCTTTATACCTCCCCCCATTCACTTACTGAGAACTTATAAATAAAAGCCCCTTAAGAGGACCTGGTTTTAAGCTTTTGTAAGCTTCTTGTTTTGCACATGGTTTATTTGCTGGTATGTGTAATAAATAAATTATGAAATAGATAATAGCTTTGTGAAGACTTCAATGGATTTCTTAATTTGCAGTTCCTTCTCAAGCTCCCAATAATTTCAGTGTGACTGTAATCTCCTCTACCAGTATTAAGGCTTCCTGGCAGCTACCACCAGAAAATGCCAGACATGGAATCATCAGAGGATTTAAATTATTGTATGGAAGAAAGGGCTCTGCTGTAGGTTCACTAAATATTTCAACTATTAACGATACGTCAACCTTAACCAAAGATGTCACTGGCCTGCGTAAATACACAGAATATGAATTTCAAGTGTTAGCTTTCACTGTTGGAGATGGAGCCAAGAGTAGTAAAGTGCTTATGACAACAATGCAAGATGGTAAGATCGGATTTGTTGTTATTTAATTAGTAGAATTTTTATATATTTTGATAATTCCTGCTAGTATAATCTGTTTATTTGTCCATCTTCCAAGAGCCATTGCCTGTACAGGGGGTACATGAAAAAGGTGACATGGTTAACACATTCGAGTGTGTAGAACATGTTTGCACTTTGGTGTTCTGAAAATGATGTTTTAGTCTTAATTTTATTAGGGTTAGGGTTACATCTCAATCGTTTTTAAGTTGATATTTTGAAGATTATTAATTTTCATAACTAAATTAATCCCGTTGACGCCCTGAATTTTTTCCAGACTTCTTTATTACAATTGCTTAAATTGCAAATTCACTGCGATGATCATTTCTCACTTTCACGTTTAAAATAGTTGTGATATATCAAAGTACTCATTGCTTGAGCTCAAGAGGTTGAGCTTGAGGTTGTGCAACACCCATTACCCTTTTCTTCAGTCAGAAATGTGATTAATTGCTATGAGTGAAAGAAAAAGGTATGTAAGTAGTTGCAACCAAAAATTTCAGGCTTAGCCTTTGACAACGCCTGAGAACTCAAAATTAATGTTCAAAATTGAGTGCATCCAATAAAAGTGTGTGTATTTGTACTGTTAACTTTCATACCATTTATCAGTTGTCCCAGCTGATTAATTCACTAACCCGAATAACCAACTCAAGTCTGTCGCTAGTCATTGTTATATTTACTAATTGCCCCAACAAAATTGCTTGCTCTGGGGTTCTCCACACTAGTTTCAGTGATCACTATCCCATTTATGCTGTACGCAAAATATAAGCTTCAGGAAGAAAATTGCACAAATTTATTTCATACAGGGACTATTCCAAATTTGATACACTCAAATTTCGTAATTATTTAATCAGTCTCCCTTGGGATACTCTGCAAAATTACAATGGTTGTGAAAATTTGTGGAAAACTTGATATGATATAACTAGATATGACTAGATATGTTTCTTAGTGTCGCTGGTTGCCACGCTCCTTTAAAAAGGAAGCGAGTTTGTATGCCATAAGTCTTCTCCCTGGCTCACTTGTCAAATTTAAACACTTATTAAGAACTTGAGAGAGATTGATAGAGCTACACTAATCGCTACTCAGCATAGAAAAATGAAAAAAAGAGAAAAATGACAAATATATTTTGATTTATTTTGTTTGCACTTGATATCCATAGTGTTATTAGTAGCATACTGCCACAGTGCAAATCTTAATCAATCAATCAGAAGCTAAAACAGGTTTAAAGTGGTGCTACGATGAAAAAATTTTGTTCTTGTTCTCTTTCGATTCCGATTTTATATTTGGCAAGAATGCACCATGCCAATTATTGCTCCTCAATTTTTAAAATAAGTCTGTTTTCTTAAGCGATGATTTCTTGTTTAAACTCTCCGCCATTACCAGAATTGCCTTCAGTTGCGTTGCATTGGGAGAGCTGGATCGAGAGAGAAAATGACATCATAGACTCACTAGTTTATTTTTGCAATGTGTGAACCCAGCTTATTAGTATGCAGCACAAGCTTTTAGAAGCAAGTTGCTGTTTTTCATACCAAATATGCTGGTTCACACAGTACTGGTGAGTTGATGATGTCATTTTCTCTCTTGATCCAGCTCTCTCAATGCAACTCGACTGAAGCCAACTCTGGCGGCAATGGCGACAGTTTAAACAAGAAATCGTTGTTCAAATAAACAGACTTAATGGGTATTTTGAACAAATTGGCATAGTGCATTCTTGCCAAATATTAAATTGGAATCGAAAGAAAACAAGAACTAAATTTTTTCATCGTAGCACCACTTTAAACCTGTTTTAGCTTCTGATTGATTGATTAAGATTTGCACTGTGGCAGTATGCTACTAATAACACTATGGATATCAAGTGCAAACAAAATAAATCAAAATATATTTGTCATTTTTGTCAACAGCTCCTAGTGCTCCTGAATCCTTCAATGGTTCTATTCAAGCCCCAAGTAAGCTGCATGGTCCAAGAGTTCAATTGACCTGGAGTAAACCAAAAGAAGAAAATGGAGTTATCAGGAGTTACACCATGTTTTATACACATGAAGGAGACACACGAAAAGACACCTTTGGAAAAGATCGATTAAGTTACACTGTTGATGTATTGGGTGGAGTCACTTATCAGTTCCATGTCAGAGCTGTGACTATTAAACCTGGACCAAATGCCACTTCAACCGTGAATGTCCCAGAGTATGGTAGGTTCAGCTTCCATTCAAAGCAAACCAATAATTATTAAATAAAATTTTTAGAAACGTGTTAGTTATTTTGACTCAACAAAATCTCAGAGTACATGTAGATGCAGAAGAGGCATTGTTCAATGAACTCTTTAGCAGGTTTTAGGAATGTAATTGTTTATCTAAGCATTCAAATGGCATCTCTGGAGAAAGTGATAAACTAGGCATGGTGTCAGGAGTGGGATGTAAAGGCAAAGATCATTGTGCAGTTTTCCTGGGTCTTATATCGAGCATTTGCTTGTAACAGTATTGGGCAAATTGTAACTAGTAGCCATAATGAAATGCCATTGGAGTAAAACATACCACACTGAGAGAAATATTGGCATTTTAAGTAAAAGAAAGTTTTTGTATGTGAAAAAATTCTTTTCAACAGTTTGAGAATGACCGAGTTTGATATATTCTTGGCGCTGGCAAATACAACATGCCTTTTGTTAAATATTGCATCTACATGTATGGGGCATGTTAGCATGTGAAAAGTTTGTTTATACTGATTAGTCCATTGTGTCCACTTTATCAAAGCGTGTCACACGCGCCTTGGTGTGGCCACCCAACAAACTTTTTTGACAAGTTATGATTAGCCAATCAAAGAACACGAATTTGTTTGAGTTGTCCCGCCTCCTTGCAATGTTCAAAGCTGTTGTCACGAAACCTGTCACACTTTTAACAACGAGGCGGGACAACCCAAACAAATTCATGCTCTCTGATTGGCTAACTTGTCAAAAAAGTTTGTTGGGTGGCCACACTATGGGATGTCGTGCTGCAAGACTTGAGCCTAATGTAATTAAAAGTTCTCTAGTTAGAAAAGATGCCCAATCCATTTATACTTGTAGTTACATCTGAATCTGAAACATTTGACTTTTTACCCCAATATCTAACTTGGAAACTTCCACTGTATGCAGAAAGGTCTGTGGGTTGATTTTAGATCTTGGGGTAGGGCCAAAATAATTCTTGTTCGGGTTGCCCTTAGCTTTTGTGGTGAGGGAATAATGAGAACATATCTAACTTACTGTAGAAACCTCCATTACATACATGGAAGATGTATACTGACTTGTTATGCGTGCAATCCAGCTTTCCTGAAATGCTTTGAAACTACACCCAAACATACTGAAATTGTTATGGTAGACTTAATTTTTTTGCCATTTTTTGCTTTTGTTGTTTGTTGATTGCTATATTATTGTCCCTAGATTGTCCCAAGGATTGGGCTTTGAATTTTGTTTAATTTACCTCCCATTAGTGCCCGGTTTTGCTCCAGATGATGTCTCATTCTCTCAAGTGAACAAGACCACTTTTAACATTTCGTGGGCAGCTCTTACGAGAGACAAGAGTTACAGCAAGGTTATCGTTTACGATGTCAAGGTAGAATTGTTATCTGAAGGGCAACGTCGAAAAAGATCTGCCATCAGCAGCAGGGCTATTAATACAACAGCAACTTTTGTTGTCCTGTACGATTTGCCACCGTGTTCCCGATATGATGTGTCTGTTCGCGCTTACACTGAAGCAGGACCTGGACCCTATAGTCAAACTCTGGAATTGCAAACATCAAGTGAGTACAATTTAAGATAGGATTCTTGTTGACGTAAACAGTTCAGTTACAGTTGTAAAACTGATTCATTATCGGTTTATTTGAGGAACCATTCATGGTTTAAGATTTACAGCATCTTGAAAATGTCTTTCATTTTTACTAAAACTGATAGCATTTTAAAATCAGTCTAAAAATTCCCAATGTCATTTAAGGTATTTCATTAGAGGGCTAAAACAGCTTAGCATAACATGTTTTAACCTCTAACTATTGTAATATGAATTACCTTTGTATAAAAATTGTATTATATTAACTAGATCTACAATTCAACTTACATCAAAACCTTTTTGCATGAGTCATGTTTTACACTATTCTGTCAAAGAACCAGAAGCACCCTCAAACGTCGCAGCAAAAGACCTTGGAGCAACACAAGTTACATTGGAATGGAAAGCACCGAAACTTACTACAGAAGACCTTAGCTACACTGTAAGTTTGTAAGCCAAGTGTTTTGAGTGTTTAAACGCAAAGACGTAGTACACTTTTGCAAATCGTATACCGTAAAACTGCCACTTGTAAGCCTCTCTCGTACTTATAAGCTCCCCAGGGCCCATCTAGGCCCATCTACCTGTAAACAGAAAACTACTTCCAATTTTAAGCTCCCTGGATATAAGTCCCCCTCTAGTTTTTCTTGTTTTGAGTGATTTTAAGCACTTTCTAGGGACTCTGTCAGTACTACTTTAAACAGAAAATTTGACAAATTATTATGGAACAACAATTTTATTACTCCATTTTTATTATCAAGTCTTTATATAACTAACGGTGCTTAAAATCCACCACTGCACTCCAGGCTGAAATTCATTTGGTGACCAACGTACAGAAGTAGTGTTTGGCCTGTTACTTGTTTATACATCATCCAAGTTATTGAAATGAATTTGATTTATTATGACGTTTTAAAGCTTAATTAAAGCCATTAACTTAAAAAGGTAAATTTTAATCAGCACTGCTAGCAGTTTTTCTATTCTGGATATAAGGCCCTCCATTTATAAACCTTCCTAAAACCACTTGTGCGAGGCGCGGTGGCCTAATGGTTAGTGCACTTGTCTCCGGATCAAGCGGTCCGGGTTCGAGCCCTGGCTGGGACATTGTGTTGTGTTCTTGGGCAAGACACTTTACTCTCACAGTGCCTCTCTCCACCCAGGTGTATAAATGGCTACCGGCGAATTTACTGCCTGGGGGTAACCCTGCGATGGACTAGCATCCCATCCAGTGGGAGTAGAAATACTCCTAGTCGCTTCATGCTACAGAAACCGGAGATAAACGCCGGCCTGATGAGCCACTTAGGCTCGAATGCAGACTTTACCACCTAAAATCACTTACGTTATTGTACAACCCCAGGGCTTGTGCGCAGCTTTCCCTCCAATCCATACTAAACTCTCTTTTTTGAGGGAGTTTTAAAGACCCACCATTCACTTCCCCTTTTCTCCAATCAAACTCAAATTCAATTCACGTTCTGAATAAAACCTGGATGCTCTTTCATGTGGTAGGAGTCACTTTTCAACCCAATCAAACTAAATTGATTTTAGAGGGGGTAAGTTTCTAAAGAAACTGTGGTGCTGCGTCGGTGGGAAGTATAACAATATAATTTGGTTTTATCAACAGGGTTGATAATGTGAATTGGCCACCGTAAAGAGATTCACATTATAAACCCAGTTGATGAAACCAAATTAAATTGATTTTAGGCATTCTTAACCAATCCTCTGCTTGTTTATAACATGGCTAATAGTTGTGTCATTCTGATAAAGCTCCTCTTCCCCCTGAAAATTTTGATGTAGCTGTTGATATAGTTTCTCCTGATTTTAAACCTTGTAGAACTTATTTTGTGTTTGTTGATGTAAAGTGTATAACATAATTCAACTATTAACTGTCGATTTGATAGACGCAAAGAATAACCATCAGAGTGATGTTTTTGGCAAATTTTTCTCAGAAACTTGTGATGTGTTGATATGATTTGTGCTACATATTGCAAAGTTTATTCGCGCAATGCGCTTGTATGCATCTAAGGTCATCCTTTTTTGTTTGTTGTTGAAAGTGTTTCCTGGTTTTGGGTCAGTCGGTCAGAAAGGAAGCAAAACAGCCCCCCCCCCCCAAAAAAAAAAATGGTTGCAAAAAGAGTTGAATGGCAGGGGGTAGCAAAGAGTAAAGAGTTTGTGTGTACATATTTTCCTCCCACACAGGCGGAAAGCCTCTCTTATTGGAGAGTCAAACATTTTCTCTTAAGTTAAAACTGAAAATCTGTATGGGCAAAGCGATGCCTATTATTTCAGATTAAAAGTGAAAAAATGTTTGACTGGGTCAAATTACCTTCCTCATAACGTTTTAGGTCAGCTGGACAATGCTAAACGGAGAAAAAAAGGGGATGGCCACTGTAAAGAGTTTCGAAGAAGCCATGGCCAAATTATCCAGAGTCACTTGGAACTTTATTCCAAGAACACACTGAGCAGCATCAGACTTCAACTTAATAGGCACATGAAGTCCACTTAACGTCCACTTAAGGTTTTGATACACAGAATTTTCCAAGCTGAAAGAGTTTTTAGTGCGGAAGGTGTTGAGCGTAAATGACAAGGACTCACCAAAGTTGAACACGTGAAGATCTTCAAAAGCTGTATTACAACATTTAAATTCCGTTCAGATGAACAATTAATAGGCAAAGTTTAAACGGAAATCTGTTGTCAGTTCTATTTCAGGGGGAATGACCTTGACATATTGTGTTCAACTCTTCAGGTTGAGTACTCTGGAACAAAATATTACAATAAAACGTTTAACAGTGAAGGTGTCAAAGCAGCAGGGAAGTCAACAACATATGCTGTGAAGGATTTAGTGCCAGGCACTAAATACAAGTTTGAGGTTTATGCAATGTCTGTTTGTGGAAATAGTCTATCCATATATGTGACTGGGGAAACAGAAGTGATGGGTGAGTATTTTGTACAAACTTTAATGTTAGCTGTGGTTTAATGCTCTTTTCATTTTGTGAAATACAATTTCAATTCACTGTATTGAATTTTAATATTTTTGTGTTAAAGTATTTTAAATGCACACGTTTTCTTTTTTGTCTACTCATACTTTGCACAGTCTTGATCATGTTGGCTTGTTTTTCTTTAGTTTATTATTGTCTCTTTTAAAAAATTTTCAACTATTTTCTTCAAGTTTCGTTCGATTTGAAGCCATGTTACCCTCTTTAAATCAGGTGTGAATTTAAGTCATTACTAAAACTTAACTATGCAAATAATTAAAACGAGAGACACAGCATTTATGGGAAACAGGTTTATATTTTTAGAATAACATAGTTTTAAAATAGTATAGTATTTAGTATTTAATTACTTTCAACCTGATGTATTTTTTACCGTGGATAAATAAATGTATAAATAAATAAATGTGAAAGATTAATTAATCAACATGACATGAGCGTGGGACAAAGACAAATTCTGAGTCCCTGACGCGTGTCACATAAGAACTCAGTAAAAATGACCTAGCTCTCCAGGAGTTCTCGCAGCTCAGTGGATAGAGCGCCCGCCCGGTGTTCGGGAGGTCATGGGTCCAATTCCTGTCGGGGACTCGGAATTTTTCTTTGTCCCACGCTCGTGTCATGTTGATTAATTAATCTTTCACATTAAATTTACCGAGCTAAAAATTTGCCGTCACTCTCATTTCCACAAATAAATAAATGTTGGGTAATTGTAAAGAAGAGCTTCCAAAACCAAAGCACATTTAATAAGCATGACAGGAACTCTTATTTTGTATGTTTTACCATCAGTTTGAAGGTCCACGATGTTTGACAATTGTAGGAATTATATTATAATAGTTTCTGTGTTAGCCTGTGAACAGGCTCTCTTGCGGGGAGGGGGAGAAGAGAAAGCGGGAAGAAAGAGGAGGGGGTTGGGAGAAAGGCGGTTGAGCCGAGCGGGCGAGGTGAATGGGGAGCCTAACCTGACCCACCCCTCTCTAGCTGTAGCCTGCTCGCAGGCTGTTTCTGTATCAGGTTTGCTGCTTGTCTTTAAAACAATTTCCTTCTTTGGTGACTATCGGTCGCCTGTTGGTTATAAAACCTGTCGGTAATCTGTTGGCTGGCAGTTGAACGACGGGTTTTTTGGGAGCTCTAACTTCACAATTACCAACGGATGGACAGATAGACGCTGGATCAGAGTCGACAAATTAATGACTTATTAATCATAATTGTAAAATTCAAAATTCAGTACAATGCAAAAACATGCCAATTTACAAGTATCCGGCTCAAGAGAAAGAGTTTCATATTTGTAGATTCAGTCGATCAACTACTATAGAAATAGTGTAACACTACCGTAACGGTGCTTTCTTTCTTTACATGTAGCTGCAATGGCTCCAGATGTCCTTAAATTAACCGATGTGACTGTCTCTGAATCACGTGCTGTAATACGTCTGTGGCCTGCAGAACAAAGGAATGGCCCAATAAGGTGATTATATACCTGTAAATTATAGACAGACTAACCATGAGACAGAAAGATGGGTGGGCAGACAGAGAGGTAGACAAATGGGCAGGCAGGCAGGCAGACAGACAAACAGATAGACAGACATAAAACAGAAAGACAGACAGACAACACAGAAAGACAGGCAGGCAGGCAGACAGTCAGACAGACAGACAGACAGACAGGCAGGCAGGCAGATAGACAGACAGACAGTCAGTCAGACAGACAGTCAGACAGACAGGCAGGCAGACAGACAGACAGTCAGAACACAGACAGGCAGACCGGCAGGCAGGCAGACAGACAGACAGACAGACAGAACACAGGCAGACAGACAGGCAGTCAGGCAGTCAGACGGACAGAACACAGGCAGACAGACAGTCAGACAGACAGACAGACAGACAGACAAGCAGGAAGACAAAAGGCAAACCTTTTCTATGGTGCATCTAGAGATATTCACAGAGAGTGTAATTGTTTTTCCTTCCATTCAGTGCTTATCATGTCATAGTTTTAAAAGTTGCTGATGGCATTGAAGAACTTCCAGATGATTTTGACTCGGAACTGAAAGATAATGCCAACAAAGACAACTTGAACTTCTATCTAGCTGCTGAGCTTGTTAACAATCCAGTATATGATGAATCGTGGCAATTTACTGTTGGTGACAACAAAACGTCTGGCAGTTATATAAACAAAAGACTCGAGAGAGGAGAAGACTACATCGTCTTCCAAAGGGCTGTTACCAATGTCAACAATGTAAGTTAAACTTGTATATGAAAGAATCATGAAGTTTTTTAAATGTAACTCTAGTATTTTCCAGTCCAGATGGCTGAATAATTCTGCTTAAAATAATTATTTGATTCACCTGAATAAGGAAATTGAATTACAATGTAATGTTTTTGTATAAATCAAAATCATGTGACGTCATAAAATTTTAAAAACAAAATTCAATCGGCCTGCATACTTTTTATTGTCACCATGTGAAAGAAACCCTAAAAATATATATATTCAGAAGTTCCCAGCTAGATCGAATCCTTTTTGTTTGAAATAGAGCATGTTTAATTTTCCGTTGTACGTGACTTCATGATGGCGCCTTGTGACGTGCTCTAAGAAAAGGTCTTTTCGTAAAATTTGTGCAGTTTAAACAGTTCAAGTATTAGGAAAGATGTTTATGTATGTGTATATACACTAGATCGTAGGGAAAGAACAGTAACTTTCGTAGCAAAAGTGAAGGCCAGAAATGCTTCGGCAAATAACTCAAGAATGGTGTACAACGCAGACTTGAGACTTGGAGATGTTTTTTATCTATTAATATTTTATAACATTTGAATTTATCAGATTTTTCCATTGCATGGTTTTGAGTTTATTTTTTGATGGTGTGACAGTGAAAACCAGCTTTTGCAAGAACCTTTTTCATGTTAACTTTTTCATTTGCATAACAACTGGACAGAATTTCTTCACATCCAGCAAAGAAAGTTTGATTTACATTACATTTTTTAATAAGTGGATGCATACAACTATTTTTGTACATGAGAAGTGAACAGGCATGTGTTATATTTATATGTAACCTTCTATTTAGTGGAGGTTATTGTTGTTAAATTGCTCCCAATTTTGATATTATTTCTGTAGAAAATTCCATTGAAAGGAAAAGTCAGCAAAGTTGCCAAAATTTCTGTCACTCAAGGTAATATCATTTATCTTCACTTAAAATGAATGGATTGTCCCAATATCATTTCGATAGAGCTCCTAATTGAAGTACAGTAACCTTATGGTTACTGTGTTTACTGCTAGAATGCAGAACTATCTTGAAGTCCTGAATTTGAACCTAGCCAAGGTTCTTGTCCTTGCACTATCCCATCACAGAACTAGTGCCTATTTCTCTCTGGGGTTGTGGTGAAATGTTGAGGTATTTTGTGAAGAACTTGCCTGTCACACAAGGGGGAGAAGCAATACTGTCTGTTCGCGTGACGTCATAGAAATGTTCGAAAACGAGGCGCCGCCATCTTGGAGGAGTGAATTTTCAATATGGCGGCCAGTGAAGCGGAAAAATATGCGTCTTCGGACAAAGAGATTGTGGATTCCAAGCTTATATTGTCCGCTTATGCCAATTCACTGGAAAGCAGTGTTAAGAAAAGGTATGTTGAAAAGATCTCAGTGATCGGCATGGATCCTTTGCTCGTTCCGCTGCAGAAATATACACCGGAATGCCTTCCTCCTGTCGAAGCGTGTGATATTTTGTCATACCTTGTGCTCGAGACCAGCTTCTACACAAAAGATCAGTTCAAGAATTTCCGAAGTCTTCTTGCCTACAATCAAATGGTTTCTGGTTTTATTACAAGTGTTCTTGGCCAAATAATCAAAGATAAATTTGTTGTTCTCGCTAAAGTAAGACATTCGCAAAGGATGAATGACCCCCACGTGCAGAACTGGATCATAACAACCAAAGAAGGAACTGTTGTTTCAGCGCATTGTGCGGGATGTATGGCTGGGCTAGGAGAATGCTGTTCTCATATCGCGAGTGTTCTTTTTTATCTTGAGGTCTGGACAAGATTGAATGGAAAACTTGCTTGCACTCAGGTGAAATGTACATGGCTTTTACCTTCTGCAGTAAAACAAGTAGAGTATGCAAGAGTGAAGGATATTAATTTTGCCTCGGCCAAGAAACTTAAAAGTGACCTTGACAAATCAATAGAATCTGTCAATTCCTCGAGCACTGAATCAAGTTCTGCAGCTCAGATCCCTGAGCCCACTCCTGCAGAAAACAAGCCATCATTGAAGCCACCATCCGCAGATGAATTGCAGGAATTTTACAAATCACTGAGTGAGTGCAGTGTCAAACCAGTTTGCCTTAGTTTGATCCATCCATATTCTGAGTCATTTATTTCTACCACCCGTGATATCAAATCTATTCCAGATTTGTACGAAAAGAAATATCTTGACTTAACTTATCCTGAACTACTTCAGGAGTGCTGCAAAGTTGATTTAAAGTTATCTGAGGAACAAATAAAGGCGATTGAAAAGGACACTGTTGAACAGGCTAAAGGAGGTGCCTTTTTTAGACACAGAGCAGGGAGGATAGGTGCTTCAAAGTGCCGTGCAGCAAGCCACACAGATCCATCACAGCCATCGCAATCCTTGATCAAAGCCATATGTTATCCAAATATTTTTCAATTTAGTACAGCAGCCACTAAACATGGATGTAAACATGAAGCGCTAGCTATTGCTGCTTATGAAAAAACCATGAAAGAGACTCATACAAACTTTGTAGTCACCAGATGTGGGACAATCATTAACAACAAATATCCATTTTTGCATGCAACCCCAGATTTTCTTTGTGAGTGTGATTGTTGTGGACAGGGCTGTGGAGAGGTGAAGTGCCCCTTCTGCATCGAGGGCCTTGACTTTGACAGTTATGTGAAAATGAAAGCCTCTTGTTTAGAGAAACATGGAGATGAATTTATGTTAAAAAGAGACCACGACTACTACTATCAATCTCAACAGCAAATTCATACTGCTGGAAGAGCTTATTTGGATTTCATTGTGTTTGCCACCGATGGAACATCACATCGGTTTGTGAAGCAGAGACTTCTACCAGACATCGAACATTGGGAAACACAAATTCCCAAGCTAGAGACATTTTGGAGACTTTGTGTATTGCCAGAAATTTTAGGTCGCTGGTATACTAGAAAGATGGACTTACAAACACAACTAAGTCCAAGGGAAAGTTGGGCATCAGGTGATTGTTACTGCAGACAAAGCACAAATGAAGAAACAATCACCTGTGCTAATCCTGAGTGCAATGTTTGTAAATTCCACCCATCATGCTTGTGTCTTGATAAACTGAAAGTACCGAAAGTCTGGTACTGCCCACATTGTCGAAGGTTACCCCAGTTTGTCAGACCAAAATCAAAGAAAATGCCTGATTTGAAAAACCAGTACTTGTCTGAGGCAGCAAAGCTGGACAAAATCTGTACCTGCCAAAAGAAAGCTGAACGCAATGAAAAGTTACTGAAATGTAACAATGAACTCTGCTCAAGTGGGAGGTTTTTTCATTTGACATGTATGTCATACAAACGCTATCCAAGTAATGCTAAAACAACCTGGGTTTGCAATAACTGCAAGATGTCCACACCAAGAAGCAGGCCATCAACACCTGTCACCATTAATTCGGAGACCCCTACAAGCAGTCCTTCATCACCAGCCAGTGGGCTATCTACATCCACCCCTACAACCAGTCCTTCATCACCAGCCAGTGGGCTATCTACATCCACCCCTACAAGCAGTCCTTCGTCACCAGCCAGTGGGCCATCTACATCCAACCCCATACGCTCACAAACCTCTACAACTGATCCAGAGATTATTTTCATTGGAACTACTATTAACTCAAATGTCGATAAGACAAGTTCACTCGGAAGTTTGACTGACAGTGATTTTGCACTCATTGCGAATCCTTATGGGTGGTTAGACTGTGCAATAATACATCAAGCACAGCTTTGTTTAAAAAAAATAAATCCTAACATTGAAGGATTTCAAAGGCCAACCCTTGGTCTTTGTAACAATTTTGATGTTGTAGGTGGAGAATTTGTGCAGGTGTTACACACTGGAGGCAACCATTGGGTTTGCCTGAGCTCAATAGGATGTACAAAGGGCCATGTAAACCTATATGACAGCCTTTTCCATGATGTTATTTGCGATGACATTGAAGTACAAGCACGAGACCTACTTGGAAATGAGTTCAGTAAACTTTCAGTTGTCCCTGTTCAGCAACAACTGAATGGATCTGATTGTGGTGTGTTTTCGATAGCTTATGCTACAAGCCTCGTGTTCATGGAAGACCCCAAAATGATCCAGTATGACATATCAAAAATGCGTGGACACCTGATAGCATGTTTAAAGTCTGGTCAAATGGAGCAATTTCCTGCCATTCCCCTTCCTTAGGGACTAAACTTGCTATAAATCCCTCAGCCTCAGTGAAATAATTTTAAACTACAAGCTAAGTTACACATACATTTGTCACCAAAATATCTTTTAATGAATTTTTACTTGCATGTTGCATTCTAAACTTGATCACTTGAAATTATAATTAACTACTTAATAACTGCGAGCAACAGCTTTAATTCCAGACTGAGGGATGACATTTTGCTTTATGGACCAAACCTCTGGGCAAGGTCCATAAAGCTAAAAGTTCAGCTCAGAGTTTGGAATTTTATGGTGAAGCCTGAGAAAACAAAGTTATTGTTATGGTTATTGTTTATTAGTCAAAGATGAAATGCCTGTTTTGTTTTGTAAACAAAAACCATGGCCGGAAAAATCTGTAATGTCGGTAGGCGATTACGGGGGGTTCCATAAAGCTGATTGACCAATCAATGTATACATACTATCGCAGCCATATAATAATGTTAATTAAAGCTATATTGCAAGTACTTGCTGTTTCCTTTGGATAACTTGGCAAACTTATTTTCTAAATGGATTGAAGCTGATTTCTAGTGGGATTGTTGAATACCGCTGACCATCAGCTAATGAGAAATTGATTTTTTGTTTGCATTTGATTGAAAGCATGACATCAGTGTCTGCTTAAAGATTGTCGACTCAATAAAACTTAAAGAACACTGTATGTAAGCTAAGCATACCCATTCATTTCTGAGGCAGTTTAACTTTTGCCAAAATTGGAGACAATCATAATTTTAATGTTAGATATTAAGACAAAGAAAGAAGTGGTTAGTTTTGACATGGGGTGTGTATATACTGTCTTCTCTTTTTTTCTTGAAGAGCCAGTGTCATCCAAAATGCATCTGATTCTTGTGTAACAATAAACCCTGTGGCATGCAAAGCCTCCTGGGTAATACGGCTCTTTATTATTAAGTATTGATACTGCAAGTTTTGAGCCTTTAGGCCTCATGATGCACATGCAAGGTCTCCCAACTTATTTCCATCAAAGTGATTTGGCTATGTATTTGATCATTTCATTAATTCCAACAACCTTTTCTCTTGTTTTGGTCATAGCATTGCAAGGAGAAATTTGACTTTGATCACAAAGGGGACTTGAATAACTTGGATTGAAACAGCTGGTGTTTTTGCTGTAATTTTTTATATGCTTTTCACTAAACTTTGTGATAAATTTATTTAAAATAAAAGCAATATATAAACCTATTAAAGAAAATGTGTGTGTAGCTTAAATTTATAACATGTGGATTTCATGCACATTTTACCACTGAGAAAGCACATAGCAGCAAGTACTGTCTTAAACACCTGAACTCATGCTTTTATGTCCCAACATTGTAGGCCAACATCCCGCAAACTTTCTAGATCAAAAGTAAACAATCCAACATGTTGCTAGACAAATAATTTATTTAACCAACAAACTGTCACTAAACAAAATTATAAGCTTTACTATATCCCAATGGGGGTGGCTTTTTTTCATGGAAATGAATGTTGGCAAACGATGAAAAAAAATTAAAATACAGGACTACCTCAAACCTACTACAACAGGTGTTCATTTCCAATTATCAATGTTATGCCCCATTGAAACAGACTGAGACTGACTCACTGGAAATTCTGAAACAAACTGCTAAGGGATTCGAAACTAGGTATTGCTCTCCTTTTCATTTTACCACTAATAGCGAGACCAACAGTTGAAACTTGCGACCCTAGCTGCAACAAGTTATCCTGTCTGTTTCATATGGGTGTTCCTTACACCATCTTATTTTGCAAACTAGGTACAAGTAAAATGACAGTATCTATTGTGCGGTTTCAGAAATGAAAATCCATACCCACCCCAATTATGAAAATTGACTATTCTGAGGGGGAAAGGGGCTCGCAGAAGCCAAACCTTTCAGGAAAGTATGGAGCAAAACTGGAAATCCAAGGTGGGGTGAGAGGGTTCTTCATTAAAAACCATCCTTGGGGAAGGTATGGAAATTTTATGGAACCACATATTAAAACTTACAAAATTAGTGTCATTCAAAAGGTACGATAGGCGGGCAAAGGTTAACCAGGGCAGAGCACACCCTCACCATCCTATCAATCAAAGGAATTTGGTTCTCCTGATTGCATGTGAGAAAGTCAGTTGGAAGTGTACTTTGAAGAATTGTGTACTTCTGTCTGAGCACACCAATGACACGTTCCACGTGAATGCGGACATTAGCAATTTTACGAGTTTTCTCGACATCTACAGGATCCAGCTGATTTTTACCTTTCGTAAATGCAGGAATGTTGAGCTCAGCTTGGCGAAACCACACTTCCTCATGTACCGTAAACCCTCGGTCGGCAAGGACAAGATCTCCAGGAACTAGGTTCTTTAAAAATCCACAGTTCTCTGTAAGAAATTTATCAGATGTACGGCCACCCCATGCCTCACTCACAAATGAAACTGTACCCTGAGGAGTTATGCCAATCAATACTTTGACCGTGTTGTGGTGCTTGTAATTTGAAAATGTTTGAGCCCTTGCCAATAGATTTGATGGCCTGTCAATGAAAACCTCAAAACAGTCAATGATAACACTTGTTTTAAGTCCAAACGAATCAATAAAACATCTTGGCATTGTCCTTTGTAGTTGCTCTCTATCTGGCCAGGAAATTAAAGATGATAATGTCACATCCATTGCAGTCAACCAGATGACAATAATTCTTGAAACCACTGCCCTAGATACATTGAACCGGTATGCAAGGTCTTGATGTGGTACACCGAGACGCAATTTTATAAGAACCATAACAAACTCCTGAAACTTACTCAGCAAAAGAGAACGTCTGATCACACGTTGTGAAACGAAGGAGAAAGTTTTCTTTAATATCTCCAAGGACGGCAAACCAGTGTAGAAACGCACTTTCTCGTTATCCCTTTCAAAGTAATCCTCTTCAAAAACAGTGGATTTCTCAGGCAGCCACGGTTTTTGTGTTCGGAACATGTAGTCACACTCCTCTGTCTGGGTGCTGCACGATCGACTGTAATCGTCTGGGTCGGTCTGCGTGGAGGCATTGTTTTCCACGTTTACCTCCTCTTCTTTCTCTTCCTCTCCAAATTCTCCAGAAGTTTCTCCTTCATTCACCATAAAAATATCTTTTATTCGCTCTCCAGGCTCATCCACCTTCACAGCTTTCCTGTTCATAGCTTCCTGCTCCTCACGTTCTCTTTCGCGTTTTCTCCTCTCTGTAATCCTTTGTGCTCTTTCTTGTTGTTTTTCTTTCGTCTCGTCGGATTCCTTTCGCTTGTCGTGCCCCAGATGCAAACTAGGAACCCAGTCTGGGTTGAATCGATCCCATAAATACGCTGCTTTCCCCGACTGAAAGTGAATGCCACAAACGCGGTCGTTGTCAAGAATCTTTTCTGTCAAGTCAGCTCGACTAATGGCAGCTAGCCACCGAGTTCGCCTTTCGGTGGACAAAATCTCGGTTTCTTCCCCTTGATTTTTGACAATTTTTGGCACTCGACAGAAGCACAGCTCGGGATTCTTCTTTTTGTCGTTGGAACAGCCAACTACAAGGCAAAACGAAGGCATTGCTCAAGAATTTGCGCTTTGCGAATACAACAGCTTCCCAAAGGTGCTATATTTTCACTCCTCCAACATGGCGGCCACAAAATTTCTGTGACGTCATAGTCATGTGACCGCACACACAGTATATGTTCTATTTGGAAAACGAGGTTGTCAATGAGCATTTCGAGAAAATGTATGTATGTGCTCATAGCGTAAATCCAGTTCTTGTTTTCCTTTGTTTTGGTAGATTTGATTTATTTACGACAGGTTAATTTATACAAAGTTGATGTAATGATTAACAGTTTCTTCTCTTATTTAATGAAGTTGTTGGAGGTAAGGGCGAAACCGAGGGTTCTGATTCGGTCAATCCAGTGTTTATCGCTGTGCCTGTGGTCCTGTTGCTTCTCATTATACCAGCTCTTGTTGTTGCCGTGGTGTTGTATCGACGGTATGTTAGTATTCATTTTATTTGCCACACACAGGGGTTTCAATAAAAGCCAGTTACTGGTGGCCTCTGACCGCTCTCTTTGAACCCCCTAAGGGAACCAAACTTAAACAGTCAGTGGGCAAGTGGCCACTAAGGAAAAAAATAAACTGGGAGGGTTGAATACAGGCTTTGCTGCTATGCACTTGCAACATGTGAAAAATGGATGAAAAAACGAATCGAACACATTTAGATAAACCAAAATGGCTCTTGATCTCTTGGAATGTTTACTAAATAGTATCAAAGGCAGTTCATTTGACATTGTAAACACCGTTGGTGTCTTTGAAAAGTCAACGAATCGTTGTTCGAATACAGGCTTTGTTACTATGTGCTTGCAACATGGTAAACATTGATTCTGTTAGGGGCTAATCGACTTCAGGTTGGGGGCTAATCAACTTTGGTTGGGGGCTATTCGACTTTGGTTAGGGGCTAATCGACTTCAGGTTGGGGGCTAATCAACTTTGGTTGGGGGCTATTCGACTTTGGTTAGGGGCTAATCAACTTCAGTTGGGGGCTAATCGACTGGGGTCTAAAAGGATTGGGGGCTAAACGACCGGATACCTGATGTATCATAGAAAAGATTATAAGAGATCTACATTAGAGCTTAGTTATGTGATATGTAGTCAGGTCTCATTAGGTATTGTTGAAGTACACATGCCCTGCTTGCTGAGGTGCAAATGCATGTGTACACCTGTGTAGGCTCCTCTCCATCACAGAGTTTTAATAACTAATGGACAATTGCAACTTGGCTAATTCATGTGGGTAAAACTTGGCACATCCCACCCATGTGGACATATCCAAAGTGAGTAGTTTTAATACTCTTAGGGATTTTCTGCTGCAAAAAGCAGAGGTAAACAATTGGGAAAGACCAAATCCATTCAGAAACGTTTAAAAAGATATTGCCAAATATTCACTTAAATTATAATGAGTGCTCTGAAACTTTTACTTGGCAAGTTCTAAGCCAGAGTACAGCTCCTGTTATATCTTAAGTCACCCATGTTGCTTTAATTAAAAACTTTTTTGAGTTTAAAAAAATTGGCAAACATGGTAATTGGTGACCAAAAGTCTATATATACCATGTGTTGCATGAATAGCTATTTTTGTTTTGTGATCATTAGACGCAAGCAGTCAGGAAGGAAAAAAGACAGGAGGACTTCAGTTCAACTGGATAACATTGCTGGTGGTTCAGATGATAGCACTGCCAGCACAGCCCATCTTGTTTATCAAAATGTGGCTGAGATTCGGCAGCCTCAAAAAGGTAATCAAATTTCCAAACATACCACAAAAACAAGATTTGACACAGTATAAGTCAGAAACAACATTCAAGAACTGGACTCATTCCATAAAGATTTGTCTGATATTTAATTTAGAATGTAATTACTGAAGATTTTTACCGAGTTTTAAGTAAATAAATCAATCAATCTCATACCCGCATAGACCATGCATGTTCAGTTTCTCATTATTGAACTGGATCTATAGAATGAAGGCCAATGCAGAGGAATATCATTAAAAACAGCTTCACGCCTCTGCATTAGCCTCTACTGCAGTGTGTGCTCCTTGAATCACTGCTACTGCTATTAGTCAACACTAGTATATCCAGAACGCAATACCAACCGAGCGCAAGGGCTGTACTGGGGAATATTGTTCTGAGGGCGTGGCAGTGGTGTGACGTCTGTACAGAAACGACCCAGGGCCAATATACCCCAGTATGGCTCGAGCAAGCTTGGCTAGTAAGTAGTTTATTATATGACACACAGGCCATGCATGCTTGTTAAAAATGCCCTTTCAGTGAATTCAAAGGGCTTCTGCCATAACATATTTTGATACCATGTGCATCTCAAGAAGAACATGCTACCACAGTTTTGACGACAGTTTCTTAGTTAGAGTATATACGTTTTCTTTCCGCGGTTCTAGTTGCAAATTTTAAATTAAATTACAAAAAATACAGGGCTTAGGACCGTTTCTATGTTACGTTCCGTATGGCAAAATCCCGACTAAGAAGAACCAATTAGAATGCTCAGATTTTCCTTGCCATATTAGTTAATAATTCTACTTTTACGCAGGAACTAACTTTCACAGTCATGTCAGTAGAAGGTGTTTAATAAGAAATAGCGTTATAGCGTACGTTCTCGGTCCCACCATCCATATAAACACCAACCCCCAACCTCATCTATTGTTGATGAGTTTTAATGGGAATTAAACATGTTTTTTCTTAGACATGTTTCTAATTACATTGTTCACATAAACCAATCCAGAAATAAAGGGCTGCATGTGAATGGCGTAGTTACACTTCTGTTACGTAAAGGATTTGAAATTTTATGGAATACCAATTTAATTAGATGATGTGAAAGAACTTCCTGAAGAAAAAGAACTGGTCTACAGTGAGGCTGTAGATGGTAAACCCAAAGCAATTCCTGTTTCTGAGTTTGGGAGATACTTCAAAATCAAGTCTGCTAATGGAGCTGTTGTGCTACGAGAGGAATTTAAGGCAAAACTTTGTTTGTATATTTATTTATATTTTGTATTTGTATGATAATCACTATGACATATCAAGTACTTATGGACTAAATGACGTCATTGCAACCCAGGCTGTTGATTTTTGATGTGAAGTACAGTACCAGCATATATGAAATAATTCATATTTTTGTGAAAGATTTGTTGACAATATTAACAAAACTAATTCTAACTTGTTTGTTCCTCAACTTCCAATTTAATCTGCACTATTTCTGACTAGGAACGGGCAAGTCTAACAATGACCTGTTATTTTTCAGAATTTACCAGGTGGTATGCAGTTTTCTTGGGAAGTTGGCAAGGGCAACAGAATTAAAAACCGTTATGGAAACATAACAACCTGTGAGTAACATTTCCTTTGTTACGATTTGCTTTTATTGCACGAAAAGAAACAACACTGCTCCTGTAAAGAATTGTTTGCAGACTAATTATGCCAAAAGAACCACCTAGATGCTTATGCTGCGAAATATTCCATGTTATTCCATTTTCCAAGTTATTCCATGATATTCAAGTTATACTAAGTCCAAACCTTTTGCAACATTTGGGATTTGTAAAAACATAGTGGGAATAATTGGGAATTCCAAGTCAGAATTTACCCTGAAAATTCCTACCTGTCATTCCAAGAATTCTTAGAAAAAATTTCGTACCAATTACTTGACGAATTTTGCAAGGGTGGTTTTGGTTAAACTTGCAATTACTCTACCTGAACTGTCAAAGGAGCAGTGAATAGGCTTAAAACTGTTGTATAAAGACATGCATTTCTTTTCTTCAAGAGATATCCTGTTAACGTGGATACTGGATGGAATGCGTTATTGTACTCCACTGTATCTAAAATGATTTTGCACACTATTTTCGTTATAATTATATTTTTATCTACTTATCCACATCAGCTTTGCTACAATTTCCATTTCGTTTGCACCATGCCTAAATCTAATTGCACATAGCCCAATCAATCGATCAATCAATCAATCAATCAATCAATCATCAATCAATCAATCATTTTATTTAGGTTTTATGCAGGTTACAAAATGGCAGCCATGAGGCTGATGTGGACCTACAATTAACTAATAAAATGTGAAATGAAAAACAAAATAATTTATAAAATCTCCCTATGGTATTTGAATTCAGTACGAATCGTTAAAATGAAGTTCATTAGCAAATAAAAGTTACAAATTAATCTATTAAAAGTAAGAAATAATCATCGCAGTGAATTTCCAATTTAAGTAATTGGAATAAAGAAGCCTGAAAATTCAAGGCTTCAACAGGATCCGAACCCGTGACTTCCGCGATACCGGTGCAATGCTCTACCAACTGAGCTATGAAACCACACATTGGGAGCGAGGTCATTTTATTGAGTTCATATTTTTGAGGAGTGGAAATGGAATGACGTAAAGCATATGAATTATTAATTCATATATGAATTATCCTCATCAGTATCAATGACATGCTCATTTTTCTCAACAGATGATCATTCTCGTGTTGTGTTGGAGAAAATAGACGGTGACCCAAAGTCTGACTACATCAACGCTAGTTACATTCCAGTAAGTAGACTTATTGTAGTGGTTATTGTACTGGCACTTGGTGGATATAAGATGGTTATAGATAGCCACTGAGAAACATAGTGCCACAGTGGCTACAACTAGCTCATCTCTTAAGCACGAGTGGAGTAATCATTTTATTAAAAACGTCCGACGATTGAATGTTTGAACTCCCTGCTGTTCTGATTGATGAGTACACAACCTATAATTTTGTGTCCCATGGAATATCATCTCGCGTGCCATGGCCTATAAACCAATCAAAATTCAGGAACTGTGATATACCATGGATAGTTTTAAATAATTGCATGGTTAATTTTTGACAGTTAATTATGTCATTTGTGCATTTGATTATCTCTCCTAGACGTTTGATGAGGAAACCATGTGCTACATTGCCACTCAAGGTAAAACTAATCTTGTACAGACATGAGTAGAGGGGGTAAGTTTCTAAAGAAACTGTGGTGCTGCGTCGGTGGGAAGTATAACAATATAATTTGGTTTTATCAACTGGGTTGATAATGTCAATTGGCCACCGTAAAGAGATTCAAGTGCTGACGTTTCGAGCGTTAGCCCTTCGTCGGAGCGAATCAAGGAATTGTGCGTCGTGTGTCTTTATATACAGAAAGATGGAGCTTCGCTATTTATTCCGAAGTTTTCACGTTACCAGGCACCAGCCAATAGCGAAGCTCCATCTTTCTGTATATAAAGACACACGACGCACAATTCCTTGATTCGCTCCGACGAAGGGCTAACGCTCGGAAACGTCAGCACTTGAATCTCTTTACGGTGGCCAATTGACATTATCAACCCAGTTGATAAAACCAAATTATATTGTACAGACATGCTTTGTTATAAAATTAACATATGATTAGTGAAAAGAGTGCATGTGGACTGGATGTGTTGGAGTAATGACTTGCAAAGGACAAAAAATAGAAGTGACTGTTAGTATATTGAGAACGAACAAAAAACCTAAATCATCAATTTATTTCAACTTAGCTCGGTTTGAAAGGAGTGAGTAATGTGGTCATAGCGATGCGATGTTTCCAACGATTTAGCTTGATTGTTATGCGATTTCCTACATGTTGTTAATACTTCATGTAATAGGTCCAAACAAGGACACATTGAATGATTTCTGGCGAATGATCTGGCAGGAGAACTGTGCTACAATTGTCATGCTAACAAACCTGGTTGAACTGGGAAAGGTACGTGTTTATTTTCTATACAGATTTAAGTTGTTTTCAGAGATCCAGGGACAGTGAGTGGGGGTGGCGAAAGGTTAAACAGGCCAATTGCTCGCCATTTTGGCTGAGTCGTTCGGCAAGGCTTTGCTTGAAGAAGAAAGTTCCAGTCACAGCACAAAAACCGGAGAAACCGTTCAGCATATCTGCCCCGCAACGCTATCGAGGGCTCTGAGGACTATCTGAATTTAGTATATTCTCAGCTCCGACTATTGCATTTCTAGCTTTTTGATTGGCTAAAAAACTCCGACTATGAGCCAATAGTCGGAGTTTTACGTCATATGGAAAATAGTGCGCCAAGTTTTTAACTTCAGCCCTCTATAATGGCCGACACTGGCAGGTTTCAGGAGCTGTCTCCCACAAAATTCAAGAGATATGGTTTGAGAATTTACTAAAACAATTATTCCATTCGCCCTTGTTGGATATGAAGTAATAAACCAACTCGCGCTACGCGCTCGTTGGTTATTTTATCACTTCATATCCAACGCGGGCTCATGGAATAATTGTTATATAAATCGAGAAAGAAAAGTCGAACTGAACACGTCCGCGGAGCTATCGCTTTCATGACTTAGCTGCAAATCACAGTGCTCCTTAGTGCGACACGAGGTGGCCGAAATGGCCCATTGATAAGTATACTAATTTTGCCTGGTTAGCATCCCTTGTAAACACGCCCTTATGCATTCTCGTCCCCAGAGCCGTCCCTCTTAGCCGGCTGGGCCTGTACGCGAGGAACAAGTGACTCTGGGGACACGTGATATGATTTGCTGAAATCAATGGAGGCCAATCACATCAGCCGTTTTAAAATCCCTTTGTCGTTAGCACGTTTAAAACGCTAGATGTGACTGGACTCTCTTTGTAAGATTTCAGCCAATCGAATCATGTGTCCCCAGAGCCACTTGTTCCTCGTGCACAGGCCCAGCCGGCTAAGAGAGACAAGTGGGTGTCTGGGGACGAGAATGGCCGTTATGCCCTTCCACCTTTATCATACTTTCAGACGCACAGTTCATGAATATAAAACTTGTTGGGGACTTAAAATATTCAGTTTTCGAGATATTACCGAACAAGCAATCGCCTGTACATTACAATATAGGTAACATTTCCAGTCCGTACTGCGCAATCTCCGCCTGCAGTGTTTATCAAGTCGCACTCGATGGAATGTAAACAAGCCAAAATGAAAATTGCGGGTAAAAACTTACCTTTTTCTTCATTATTAACATCCAACATCCTTGCAAAACAATAATAAAGAGTAGACGAACCTCGACGATATTCCAAACCAACGTTTCAGCTCATCGAGAACTCGCAAACGAACCGACCGGTAATGGCGGACTCAAAAACTTCATGTACGCAGTCACCGAAGTGTAACAAGTGTAACGTATCAACGAATTCAAAACAGAAATGTTAACAAATCCCGAGACTGCGCAGTACGGACTGGACGTGGCCTTTAATCGAGCTGGAGCTGGCCTGGGTAAATATTTTGGGAAATAACAGTAGTGGTGATAATGGTTGCCATTGGTGATAACCACAGCTGGTACATGCTGTGCAGATCATAAGTTTGTTGAAATTATTTCCTTTTTTAGAGCAAGTGTGATCAGTACTGGCCAGATACTACCAATAAGTATGGCTCTATTACAGTCACTTTGCACAAGACTGAAACCTTTGCTGATTATGACATTCGAACATTCATAGTGATAAAGGTAAGGAATTTTAGAAGGAATAAAGTGCACCATAGTAAGCTCAAAACAAGACAACATTCACTCCATATGCAGGATATTAGAAACGGCAATAGGCCATATCCTAGTTCTCATTGACCTCTGTTTCAAAACGAGTCCAAGTGCGAAACTATTCATATTAAAATGAGTTTGCTTTTCATGAAAATGAGCATGTAGTTATTATCATCATATAAATAGTTTCGCACTTGGACTCGTTTTGACACTGAGGCAAAAGGGAACTCAGAAATGGTTTTTTTGACGTATCAACGTATCAAGGCTTCCTTATAGTTCAGTTGATATAGCCTCGCACCGGTATCACAATGGCCATAGGTTCGATTCCTGTTGTAGCCTTGAAATTTTTTTCAAGCTAAATGAAGCTAATGCTGAAACGCTTTCACACTCACGTGACTGTGAGGATAATTCCATTCATTTCATGTTAATGTCTTTGTTAAATTAAATTGGGAAGTTGGTTTCTGGTACAGTTGTAAATGTAAGGAAATTTTTTGGAATGGTCTGTGATCATACCTGTGTTTCTTTACAACAATAATGGGTACAAACAGATAAATAAACATAATTGTTAAAGTTCTTTTAAATTTTGGAAATTAGCAGTCTAAAATTCGTGTAATAATGATAACGGATTACACCTTTCACCAGAACGCCTCAAAAAATACGCACGTCATTTTGTTATGCAGGATTCAGAGAAACGTGAAGTCCTTCAGTTTCATTTCGTTACTTGGCCTGACCGAGGTGTTCCACAGCATTCTGCAGCTTTACTGGGATTTAGATGGAAGATTTATGCTAGACACCAGGCCACAGGCGGCCCACTTGTTGTGCACTGCAGGTACTAAATAGAAAATGATCTTGAATTCAGTTTAAGTGGGACTATAAAGTTATTTCTAATGAAAGCAAACTTTGAAAAATTACTTTGCTAATGTAAAGCAACACCAAAGCGGTAACAATAAACTGAAGAAACAAGAATGGCTTCAAATGAGGAAGATTGAGAATGATTGTATTTGGCAATGTATTTAACGAAACTTTTCAATGTTCCAGCCGTGAAGTTCCAGAGGCATCGGCTTTTGTATGTCATACAGATACTGATAGTCATTCCCCTAGACAGGGGTGGGTCGGGGGCGGTTGGGCATCGTAACTCCATTGTCACCTACCCACCCCGACCCACCCCCAGAGCCTGTTCACAGGCTATTCCCCTACACGCGCAGGAAAGTGCAGAATTATGGAAAACCCGAATCACATTCCCACATGTATGTTGCAACAGCACAAGAAGGACGATTGGTAGCTCATCAACTGGCTGCCGAGTTCTTCAGCAAACGTCAAACAAAAGTTACCTTCGTTCAGCTAAGACATCGTTTGGAAATTAATTTATGCCATTTACCTGTTCAGTTGTGTGGCGGTGGTCGGCATTCCAGTTATTGATAACTCGTTTATTATTTTTTTTGTCAGTGCTGGTGTTGGACGAACTGGTACGTACATTGGCATTGACGCCATGTTGGAAAGTGCTAAGAAGAACAAGACTGTGTTTATTCAGAATTACGTGCAAGTGATGCGGAGATGTCGCCCTCATATGGTGCAGAAAGATGTAAGAAAACAAACCTAACTTTGTAACACTGTAAATGTTACGAAGAGAAGCCCAGAGCGCATTTTATTCTTAATTTTCATGTATTACTATTTAGCAACGAGATTATGAGCTCGTGATTTCTCTTGCGTAATCGTGGATGAGTGTGAAGCCAGAATCAACTATCGTGACAGAAATTGAGAGCAAATAATTGTTTTAGTATAAATATGGTATACGTTCAAAACGTAAGAAAGATGCGAAGAAACAGACAACATTTTGTCGACGACCACTACTCACCCATTCATGATAGAATGCCATTAGATTTATACTGAATATTAATAGTTTCAAGCACAAAAAAATGTATTCCTTTAAGATTTATTTCTTGTTAGCTTCAGTGTCAAAGAATGGGACGTTTATTATTTAACTATGGCAAACATCTTTTCTAAACATTGCTTCCATATTTAATTTTACCTGTGTTTAGGAACAGTACGTTTTCTTGCATCAAGCGGTGATGGAAGCTGTGATATGTGGAAACACAGAGATTGCTGTAAAGGACTTGCGAATTAAAATAAACAAGCTTGCCACAGCTCAAAAGTCTTCCAAAAAAACCGGATTTGCACAAGAGTTTAAGGTATTTACATCTATTGGGCTTTGTCGTAGCACAGAATGCGAGATTGAACCTGCTTAAAGAAGCATTGTCACGGGGAATTTTGCCGTTTTTTGGGCCAATTCCACCAAAATCACTGCTTTGTGCCTGTTATTGTGCAAAAATGCTCCAACAGACTCACCAAGATGGATTCAGATGAAATTTTAGCAGGGAAAGGAGACCGTAATATTTTTTTTGGCGATTTTGCCAATGCATAGCTTAAAACTTTGAAAAAATTGGCAAAGTTTTTCAAATTACAATCCATTTCCGTCCTCGTCATCCGTGACAGCATACAAGAATCAATAGTTTCAGTATAGTACTATAGTCTTCGACAAGAAAATTAAACCATTATTATAAGGTTTCCCTCGTTTCATCGACAGTTTTAAGCTTTCTAAAAATACACTATAACAGCGTGACAAACAGCGTGACAGAATAGTACTATAGTCTTCGACAAGAAAATTAAACCATTATTATTAGGTTTCCCTCGTTTCATCGACAGTTTTCAGCTTTCTAAAAATATACTATAACAGCGTGACAATTCCCCTTTCAAACCTCACATTGTTTATTGGTCTCCCTATATTTTGATTCTTTCACAACTGCAAATATCTCCTTTTTGTGTGATCTGTCTTTTGGTGTATAAGAGGTAAAGGAAAGGAATAACGTTTCCCTTTTCTTCATATTTTTTCGATTTCCGAGAAAGATCGAAACACCTTTCAAACAAATATCAATAAATTTTGGTTGCTTGAGTACGAAAAATGTAGACTCGTCAAGAAGTGCGACATCACTCTTTTCACACTTATAAAGCTATTCATTAAGTCTTTTTTGTTACTATAGTTTTTGAACCTTTCGTGATAAAGTGTATTTTTCTAACTTGTCGAGGGTGGTATGATAATGAAATTTATTTCCCTTTCCATTTGGAGTATTTACTATTTCTTTTAAATTCGCTTTATTAGCGTCTGCAACTCGTCAGTGAGTGCCAGTCATCAGGGGAGGAATCAGAAGCAGCATTTCAGCCTCACAACATCAACAAGAATAGGTTTCCTAACATTGTTCCATGTAAGTCAGTGTTGGTTTGTTTTAGATCCTATCTTTTTTTCAACTCAGCTCAACTTTAATCCTTTAGTCGGCATATATGGGGGACACAATGTCTGAGAAAAGGGCCATTATGCATCGCCAATACAAGTTGACGACTAAACCTGAACATTTAGTCGCCGCGGATGTATCGGTCACAATTTCAGACCCTATAAAATTACATTCAGAAAGTTTACTTTTCCTGCAGCTGGTACGTCAGAAATCAAAGTATGATCAGTTTCCAATAAAAGAAGCTAAAAGAGAGCGTTGACATTTTAAAATAGAACCAATTGTAAATTACATCAAGGAAAGGCTAGGACAAGTCACAGTGACATGTCTCTGCGACAAGTCGCTCCGTTTGTACTGCTTCTAAAACAAGCTGTGTTTTCATGTGGTACTTCTTTGTTTTCGTCAATTTTGCAAAATGAAATTCAAAGTAATTTACTAAGTTTTGACTTAGCACTGTTGTGAGTGAAAGGGTTAAACATGCTTGTTTTAGTTAATTTTGCCAGTAACACTTCATCAATTTAATAATTTTTTTAAACTGTCCTTCTTTACTTTGCTAGTGGATAGTGCTCGCGTGTTCCTGAGTTCTGCTGAACCTCACAAGAATTACATCAACGCCTCTTTTGTCGATGTAAGTAAATAAATGTCATATCTCACGGCCTTGACAACAACAACAACGATCTTTATTTGTGCCCAGGTTTATAACACGACTTAACATTACTTAAAGTTGCGTTTGTCCGGTGAAGTCGTTCTCTATGGTCGTCCGCAAAACTGCATTATGTATCAAAGTATTAAGCAGCAGCCCACGTCTGGCCTACATTTCTGAGAGCAAAAAAAACAGAGATAGAAAACATTAGAGGTTTTAGTAGTTGCGTGGCTTTTTCTTCACGCTTCGGATCAATAATTGTTCCTGGGAAAACACCCACCGACCCCACCCCTAGCCAATGTGTCTCAGTGACTTTAATGTAGAAAAATGTGTTGGGGATGGAGAAGGTGAGGTTTTCCCAGTACTGACGTAATCTGTTAATTTTTGTGATTATCAGCTCTAAACTTCACGTCAGCAGAGCAGTAGCCGACATGCGCAATCGGCAAAATCATGGCTACATAGCATTGCTAGTTTCGCAGCATTATAAATGCCATTTTCATTCAAACTGAGATAAACTTAACAAAAAATTCAGGCCGACGTTTTTCTTCTTTACTCAAATGCAATCCTCTCCAATTAACCATGCATGCCCCTTTTTGGCCTTTCTGTGTCTCTTTTGAGATGTTTCTATCGATAGCACAACTAAAAGCATGAACCAGTTATTAATTCATTTTCTTAGCAGTTTATTAACGTTGATAAATTTTGTTTTGCCGTTTCTGATCTTCTTTCATGTTGCATTAGGACTACCGACAACGCAGCGCATATATCCTGACTCAAGCCCCATTGGATAACACTGTTGGAGACTTCTGGCGCATGATATCACAGTATAATATTGGCACAGTTGTGATGTTGAACAATTTGAAAGAAGGGAAAGAGGTATACGTACTTGCATGGAAAATTTACGACGAAAAAAGATTAAAAAGAATCTATGAGAAATTCGTTGTAGCACTCCTATCCTACCATGGACCATTATGTTTAGGTTTCCTCCATTACTCTGCTTTATTATATGGCCGTGTCTCACGTGGACTGGAAACTAGCGAATTCACCAATTTGATTGGCTAAAATCGATATTGACCGCGGTCTTGATTTCCCATCTAGACAGGCATCTAGATCGGTTGCATTTTGGGGTCAGAAAGTTACAAACAAAACATGAACACATTGTCTCCTTTTTGTCTAAAAATACTAAATGGTAAATTAAAAATGCTTGGCAGGAATAAAAAAATAAAGATCCGACCAAACTTTTGCAAATTTAAGTTCAGCTCATCGCCGTTCGCAAACAAAATGTCAGCGAGAACGAAGCAGTGTCGTTAAGCAAATTTAAGTTTCCGTTTGGCCATATAATGAACATCTTATTAACCGAGCTTAGTCGGTCTGTATGGGAGGATCTTGACCTCGGTCGTGAGTACAGACCTCACTGCTTTCGGTCTGTACTCACGACCTCGGTCAAGATTCTCCCATACAGACCTCCCGCTCGGTTAATAAGATGTTTATTATATGGCCAAACGGAAACTTAAATTTGCTTAACGACACAAAATACAAAACAGCTAAACGGACCGTTTGTTATCTCCTTATAGAGTTACCCACAATACTGGCCTGCTGAAGGGTCCGCAAGGCATGGTGACATAACTTTGCAGATTCTATCAGAAAACGCTTCAAACAGCATCACGACCAGGACTTTCAGTTTATTGAATGCAGAGGTACGATTTCTTTTGGTAAAAGATACCAACTTTTGAAGAAAATTGGAGGAGAGGGGTGGGGAGTGGGGTGTGATGATGGAAGAGTGGATTTGTTGTTAGACATGTCATCAGCCCTTAGTTAGTTTTGTTTCTTCTTTTAGGCCAGTCAACAATAATATAACAGTTTTCCGTTTATTTGTCAAGTTAAGTCGTTTTTCTCGCCCTTCGTTTGTTTTTGTTAGTGTCCTAAGTAGGTCGTTTTTAAGTTACCGGGTAGTTGTCTACATCTATTGCGATTGTAAAGTGTGCGCACATTCCTAGTGACCCATCGGGCCGGAGTTTATCACCGTTGCCATAGCAGAAAATGGATAGAGTATGTTTACTCCCCCTGGATGGGATGCTAGTCCATCGCAATGTTACCCCCCCCCCCCCCACCCGCAGGATTAAAATCGCGATTACCCATATATAAACTAGGGTGAAGACAGGCAAGTACAGTACTAAAATAAGGAATCAATTGACTTTTGCTCCTGTTCCTAGCCAGATCTCGTACACTGTTTATTCTAATTCCTTAGCCCCCCAAGAAGACGTCCACTGTAAACCATATACAGTTCACTGGATGGTCCAACTGTGACTCGTGCCCAGATCCTCGGGAAATCCTCGACTTGTTGAATGCCATTCAGCGGTCTCAGCAACAAACCAGAAATGGCGTCATTGTTTTTCAGTGCAGGTGTGTGGCTTTTTCCCTGTTTCTAATAGTGCTTGTAAATAGCAGATTTCTAATGTGGCGCTAAACGTATTCCATGCTGCTCAACAAAAAATATCAAAACATTAAACAAAGTAACCCAACTTCTCTCTATCACTTGTTATCACTTGTAAACTTCCAATGCCCGCCGCATTAGCTGATAATTCGTCGTAGAACAGGGCGACTTTTTAATCGGGTTATATCAACTTACAGCACACTAGCGGATCTTTTGTCGTGACAGACCGCACCGGGGCTTGGGGCCAACTCCTTCAACAACAAGATGTCGCCAACAACGTTTTCTATGGTTACGACACGACGGTGACCCGACAATTTGTCTTGGTATATAGCACATAGCCCACACGACTCGACAAGTAATTCTGTTGGGATGTGTCACTGCCAGATATTGCCCGACAAGGCCCGATCTTGCTGTTTAAATTCACCGCACATGTACACCAGCCGACGGGTGAAGATTTCTTTAATGGCCGACGAAAAATCGGTTTTTGTGCGGGGTTAGTTATCAACCTGGAGTTGATAGATTTAAACTATCCTTGTTCGTTTTTCGTTTTTTTTTTGTGCTGTTCCTCGTTCGAAAGCTATTATTTTGAAGTGCATTTGGAGAGAAATTTGTTTTTGCACATTTCTAAACTTCTTAGTTTTAATATAGTCAGTTACCTATAGTTTTAAAGAATAGAGATAACAACAACAACGATAATCTATATGTTCAGTCCGTAAAGTTGCGCTATTTTGCCCTAAAGCTACCCGCGTACCACGTGACCTCAGCTGATGACGTGATTTTCAAAGTAATTTTGTGCATAATTCCGCGTTACTTTAAAACAACGTTTTCCACTGATATCATTTATTTTTCCCCAGTGATGGTGTTGGTCGCAGTGGCTGTGTGTCCACAATAATGTCGGTGATCGAGCGAGTTAAGATCGAGCAAACAGTTGACGTGTTTCAGACAATTAAACTGATCCGAGCCAGGAGACCTGGTGCTGTCGACACGCTGGTAAGCTACTCATTAGTCTTACAGTCTTTCCCGTACAACCGCGAACATCAGCAATGTATATGGAATGTTATTGTGTTACAAGAAAAAAGCCAATCAGGTGTGAGAAAACTAAACCGCAAACAGCAACGGTAATCAGTTTGTGGTTTTGAGGTTTGTTCGCGTGTCCTGAACTTTGCTGTGATTGGTCAGCACATAATCAACATTCCTGAAATATTTCAGGTGTTCACGGTTTTACGGGAAAGACTGTAAGTACTTTAAAGCCTTCATTAAATACTGAGAGTTGTCTGTTATTGTATCTTTATTGGATTGATTTATCGGGTTGCAAAGTTAATAGATACTTTACTTAAATGGCGCCCAAGTTTGAATAACAATACTTGATACATCCTTAGCCCCGTGTGGATGCTTATAGACAAAGAATTTTTTACGTGAATTTGAGGCTTAGGGTGTATAAGTACTGTAATTCAAATGCGGACGGCATTTATGCAAAGTGTCCATAGAGACAATCAAGAAACTGCAGAATATCATGTCACTAAGCAAATTTTGATACGCAGCAATGGGCAGCAATGGGCTTTTGGAGTGCTTTAAATACTACAGAAATAGTCAGGTATTTCGCGGATAACCGCTTAATCGGTCTTTACGGTGTAAACAGGGAGAGACATCATATTAACAGAGATGTCGGAGTTGTCTCTGAAACCTCTGACTTTTTCTCACGGATTTTACAGCGCGACGCGCCTTAGTGTGGCCACCCAATAAAATTATTTTTGACAAGTTAGCCAACCGGAGAGCGCGAATTTGTTTGAGTTGTCCCGCCTCCTTGTTAAAAGCGCGACAGGTTTCGTGACAACAGCTTTGAACATTACAAGGAGGCGGGACAGCTCAAACAAATTATGCAAAGTGTCTAAAGAGACAATCAAGAAACTGCAGAATATCATGTCACTAAGCAAATTTTGATACGCAGCAATGGGCAGCAATGGGCTTTTGGAGTGCTTTAAATACTACAGAAATAGTCAGGTATTTCGCGGATAACCGCTTAATCGGTCTTTACGGTGTAAACAGGGAGAGACATCATATTAACAGAGATGTCGGAGTTGTCTCTGAAACCTCTGACTTTTTCTCACGGATTTTACAGCGCGACGCGCCTTAGTGTGGCCACCCAATAAAATTATTTTTGACAAGTTAGCCAACCGGAGAGCGCGAATTTGTTTGAGTTGTCCCGCCTCCTTGTTAAAAGCGCGACAGGTTTCGTGACAACAGCTTTGAACATTACAAGGAGGCGGGACAGCTCAAACAAATTATGCAAAGTGTCTAAAGAGACAATCAAGAAACTGCAGAATATCATGTCACTAAGCAAATTTTGATACGCAGCAATGGGCAGCAATGGGCTTTTGGAGTGCTTTAAATACTACAGAAATAGTCAGGTATTTCGCGGATAACCGCTTAATCGGTCTTTACGGTGTTAACAGGGAGAGACATCATATTAACAGAGATGTAGGAGTTGTCTCTGAAACCTCTGACTTTTTCTCACGGATTTTACAGCGCGACGCGCCTTAGTGTGGCCACCCAATAAAATTATTTTTGACAAGTTAGCCAACCGGAGAGCGCAAATTTGTTTGAGTTGTCCCGCCTCCTTGTTAAAAGCGCGACAGGTTTCGTGACAACAGCTTTGAACATTTGTTGGGTGGCCACACTAAAGGCGCGTCGCGCTGTAAAGTTCTGGGCTTATTGTCTGTTCTTCCTTTTTCAGGATCGCTACGAGTTCTGTTACAAGACAATCCAAGCATACGTGGACTCTTTCAGCACTTATGCAAACTTTGCAGATTGTTGAAGTTATCTTAAGTTGCGTGACTCTGACTCATCACTCATGTGGTAGAAGTCGTGATTAAAAAGCTAGCTCGGTCGTCGATCAGTCGTCGGCTAGTCAGGCATTTATGTTATATTTATGTTTAGTTGACGTGTATGCTTAAATCGCAGTTTGACGGTTTGAATTTATTTTTCGTTGTTTTCCTTATTACTTTTTCTTGTCAGTAACTGTGTTCGCATCGTGGGTGGCTCCACCTGAAATGTTCTGTACTTGGTATAGGATTTAAAGCCTGGTTCACACTTGTGAAATAAGCATAACACAAGAGAAATAAGCACAAGAAAAACGGATAATGTTTCTTTTTCTTGTGCTTATGCTTGTGCATATTTTAAGTGTGAACCAGGCTTAGGCCAGGGTCAAACTCCGTACTTCACGTGAGCCGAGCCCAATGGGCGTTGTTCACGCCTGGCCAGCCGTGAATAACGCCTGAAGACCGACTTTGGGTCAAACGCCGATCTTCACATGAGTCGAACCGAATGCATAATCAAAGTCTAAAGGCGCCATTTTGGCTTTACCTACAAAAACCACTAACCAACAAGACCACTTTTGTTATTTGTTTGATGTAGCAGTTCGGTACGACGTTTCGGTCCGACGAAGGGCTAACGCTCGAAACGTCAGCTCTTGAATCTCTTTACGGTGGCCAATTGACATTATCAACCCAGTTGATAAAACCAAATTATATTGTTATACTTCCCACCGACGCAGCACCACAGTTTCTTTAGAAACTTACCCCCTCTGCCATTAGGTTCGGCTCATGTGAAGTATGGCGTTTTGACTCAGGCCTTAATGGAGCCGAAACCAATTGTGGAATTACAAGCATTTTAGGCATCCTACTGATAAACGGTTCGATATTTTTACAGAAGCCAATATTGAGACCCATTTCTTACGCCCAATTTACAGCATGCTTCAATGAAATTGAGACAATAGACCTTTGAAATAGAAAGTTGTGGCGTTGTCTTTGTATTTCTTGATTTAATTTTGTAAACGTTATTTTTGGTAAATACTTACCATAACTTTAATTCTTCCATAACAGTTTATCTAAACAAGTCTTAGAATGTTGGCGGGCAAAAAATATATCGGGTAGGTTTACATATATTTGAACGTTTCAAAGCTTATTGCACATTTAACTTGTTGTAAAGACACTTGGTTGCGGTGTAGAATATCGCCCAGTTTCCTTTTTGTACTCTTTAAAAATAGCCCACTATCGGTATATCAAAATTCTAACTGGACTCCGAGGCGTTCTGGTTGACAAATGCGCAATTTTAATTCTACTGGCAGCAGTTGCTATTGTTTTAGGGGATAGAGGCATTGTTCCTGTTGTTTGTTCTGTTGTCCTCTCAGTGCGTCGTAAGCAATTCATGTGAGACATTACGAGAGCTGCTACCTCGGCCAAATTTTGTAATATTGCTTTCTCTGCCAATTAAAGTAAACAAAACCAAAGATAGACCTCAAACCATGTAGCCATGTTTGAATTTTGATATGTCGAACGTGGGCTGTTTTAACACCTTTTTACAGTAATTTAGTATTATAAGTACATTATTGTAGAAGATTTATTTTTTCAGAAAGAATAGTGCTTGTTAAAGAATAACATATCAATTTTAAAACATTCAAAATGTTTCAGTCGTAGTGCAAAGCAGATTGTAAGAAATAATTCCTTAAGTGTTTTAAAATATTTGTATATTACTTGCCGTTTTAAAATTTTAATGATGTGCACGACTCCACAAGCTTGTGGCTTTAAAGAGCCCGAGTCAGCCTGCGCCATTTGCGATGCCATCAAAATTACGGAAATTGTTTGGTGAAGCGGAGTCTTGTAGCATTGCGGCAAGTTATAACTACGACCCTTAAAAGTTTTATGGGGTTTAAAAAAAGTTTTGCTGCTACTACCGATATGCTAAATTTGTAGTTGGAAGAACTATTCGAATAAAATATTGTCATTATCACTTTATAATATAAGTTTATATTCAGAATAAAGGTGTTTTTGATTACTCAGCCGTTAAACTCGTACATACTTGTTCGCCTGTTGTTTAACAATTTATTATATAACAATCCCAATTATGGACGAATTTTGATTGGTTCGTTCCTATGATTTATTAAAGGAACACACGCTGCTGACGTTTATATTTTGTTTCTTTGTTATTTACAGAGATTCGTTGTTGCCGTGTGTCTTTATCGCCTGGTGTGCCATTTTTTGTTCTTACCACATTTTGTCATCAGAGATCTGTAAGGCTTGTTTTCACTAGCGCATAAGCATAACGGCAAACGCATAGCGCTAGTGAGAACAGCAGCAAAATAAGCATCAACATAAGTACGAGCATAAGAATAACAAACACACTTGTTTTTCTTATGTTGTTCTCACTAAGAATGCTTATGTCGCGGTGATCCCAAGTCCCCATAGGCGTATGGGTAATTTTTTGGCCGGGGGGGGGGGGGGGTGGGGGTGGTTAACCATTTTCCCAAAACATTCTCCCAAGTTGCCTTGCCCAAATTTCTCTTGCTGCCCAAAACATCTTAGTTCCCCACCCAAAATTTGGGGGGAGAGGGGCTGTAGTCCCCCCCCAGCACCGTAGTGACCCTAGTGACGACAGCATAAGAAAAACAAGTGTCTTATACTCGTGCTTATGTCGTTATGCTTTTGCTTATCCGCAAGTGAAAACTAGCTTTTACTGAACAGACGCACATGGAATCTATTTATAAATACATTATGAGCTCAAGATTTTTAATCCAATTGTTTTGGTATAAATTTACTGAAGGCTCAAAACCTAACAACAGTATTATCCAAGTCTTCCAATTCACAGCCACCGAGAACACCTCACAATTATTGACAACCGCTACGTACCAATACTTATGAATTTCAGTTCAATCGGAAATTCAAGAACCGCAGGTTTACCCAAACTTCGTGTGTTCCTACCCGTTTAACTGCAACCAAATGCATGAGAGAAAAATGGTCTAACTTTTATGCTAGCAAAGTCCCTTATTCTACTCAGCGTAAATTAATTAGCATTTAAATGCAAAAGGCTAGCCAAGCGAAACTGATCTCGTCTCAGCCCAGTTTGTATTCTGAGAGGCGAAAAAAACGTGTCAAGATGTTGGAGGTTAATGGCAGGCTGTATTTCTGGCTGGCTTTACTCGCTGTTCTTTTACCTCTGGCTTCGGGTAAGCTCTCTATTATCAAGTGTGTAGCGGTTTGATTGAACCGTAAACTTTCCACTTGAGTTAATAAGCGAAACTATGTTGCCAAATGAAATGGATTGTGGCCTCGAAACTACATCAATTTGTAGTTTTGTGTATATAACAGCAGTTCTAACACTTTGTATCAGCAAGTTTCTCGAAACTTGTGGAGAGTTTGTTTAGTTCTTAGCAACATATCTTGCAAATTGAATTCACTTCCTGTTAGATATGTAGAGCCTGGGTTCATTTCAAAGGCGTTTCATGTCCTTCGCTTTGGTTTCGTTTTGAACTTGGTTTCTTATCTAAGACACCGATTTAATAAAAGGCTTGTATTAGACTTAATTTTCTTAAAAACTTGGCTTAAGTCCGTTATTAACTTAACCAGACAGTAAACAAATGCTCTATTGGCCATTAATTAGACACTCCCGATTGCCAATAATACTGAATGTCTTTAAGCTTGGTCAGTTTGTATCTGCAACCTGTCTATCCGGTGGAAGGGACTTATGTTACTCCGTTGGCTTTCGTACTCTTACATATATATGTAAATAGTTCATGTCTTCTCTTTGATCAGCTCGTTCTTGTTTTATTTTCCCAAGCAGACATCGTATCGCTATGCAAATTTAGCACTATCTTGCAGTTTTTCTTTTGAATATATATAGTTGTGACTTGTTATCTTCAGAAGTGAAATCAGAAGTACCATTGTTGTTCAAAAATAACCACCCAAAATAAACCATCACTGAAGTGAATAGTATGAAGACTTTTTTTTATCCAGGAGTATAATTGCGCGATATTTATTTAGTATTACTCTCATGCCGGATTTGAACCCCACAGTGGATATGGACCCCTCTTCGCAGATTTGGACCCCCTACCAACCTCTTTTAAATCGCATTCGTTAACTTAATAACAATAAATAACAATAACATTAAAACAGTTTCTGAACAAGAACGAATCTACTACTCTTAATGCAAGTTGTTCAACATTGAAGTCAAAGTAATCACGCGTGAAAATGACCCCGTCAATCTGCGATTATACGAAGCGTTTTACATCAGAAAACCTCAAGCCGGGACTGAACTCCCGTGAGGAATGCACTGAACTTAGCGATCTTCTATTTTAATTAGCTATTTTAATTAGCTAACTGTTTTTAACACATATTTTAGAACATTTTATCACGCCATAGTTTCCATGCGTCCTACTGGCTAGTTTTACACTATGCTAATTTACAGTGGCACCTCCAACGTTTAAAACCATAGCGTAAATATTTTATCGTCCTCCCTGATGATGCCGTAGATCGGCGAAAGCTCGGAGTCAATAAAGAACTAAAGAACCAAAGTAGCACTCAAAGGCTTCACTTGAACTATATCCCACATCACTACAAATATGTGTTTTCCGATACGAAATAAAGACTTAACGAATATAAGCATAGGAAATGATCCTGCTCCTTGTTCCGCTTGTGACGTCATAAGTTTGCATGTCAGCGGACTTTGTGATCAGAATCTGATGTAGCTGGGACAGCTCTTTCTATACAACTGTTCATTTGAGTATCGAAAGCATTCATACAGAGCTAATAAAAAACACCCCTATCAGTTTTGATGCAAAATTGGTGCATAAAAAGGCCAATATACGATTATTATTATATATGATTATATATATGATTATGATTATGATTATATATATGATTATTATTCTTTGTATTTTTTAATTAATTTGTAACTGAAAAACCCTTTTTAGGGAGTTGCAATAAAATATGTATGTATGTATGTATGTATATACCTATAGTAGATCTGGGCCGCCTTTTCAGGGTTTACCAATGATCTAGCTAGACCGAAACTTTTCCAGTTGCTTGGAAAGCTGTGAAGTATAGAAGGTAGTGAGAAAAGAAAGGCAGAGAAAAAGAAAAAGAAAAGGAGCAAGAGAAAATTCAGAACGATTTCACACACAAAAAAAAATGGCTTGTATGCATGCACCAAAGTAAAATTTTGTACATTTTTCCATTTAATTTTAATAAAACTCTAGTTTCAGAGTAGAAAAGTGCTTTATTGGCTGAGTTCAGGCCAATTTAGCGTCACAGCACACCAAAAACGCATTTATCTTGAAAAAATGCAGAAAAATGCAGAAAATTTGGTACTCAAAGGGTTAACAATAACGAAGACGATTAGAGTCGGGTTGTCTGCAGACAATGCCGAGCCACTCGCCCTCCAGGGCAGTCTTGATTCCCTCGCAACTCATGTGCAACCATTCCTCGCACAACTTGTACTGTATCGTGTCATCCAAAACACTCGGGCATTGATGAAAAGCGCTCAAGTTAAAGTTTCTCACATACCTTAATATAAGACGTAAGTTTAAATTGAAGTATGAATTGGAGCGTAAAGTATTATCAATTTTTACTGGAATGTTAAGTATGATAACGTTTTCGCTCTGTTCTGTTGGGGGTGGGACGGGGGGTCCAAATCCACTAACAGATATGGACCGCCGGTCCATATCCGATAGCTTAATTTGTGCAAGGACACCGGGACACTGTCTCACCCGCATATATCCCGTGACAATGGACTTCATGATAAGCGATTGGTGAAATAATGATATGATAACGATGGAGATGAAATGTTTTTTTTGCCACGAGCGTATTGGCAAAGAAATTCTCCCGAGAGGAGTAGAACACACAACATCCCCGTTTTGCGCTCAAACCAACCGTATGGAAGCCTTGGCATCGATGCCCAACCGCCCTCGACCCACCCCCGTCTAGTCGGAGCCTGTCCCCCGACCCACCCCCGTCTAGTCGGAGCCTGTCCCCCGACCCACTCTCGTCTAGTCGGAGCCTGTCCCCCGACCCACCCCCGTCTAGTCGGAGCCTGTCCCCCGACCCACCCCCGTCTAGTCGGAGCCTGTCCCCCGACCCACCCCCGTCTAGTCGGAGCCTGTCCCCCGACCCACCCCGTCTAGCCGGAGCCTTTTCGGAGGCTATGTAAGTGACATCCGTGCAACATACTGCTGGGATCGAAAGCGGCATTGGTGCGATAAATATGAAATATAGTAATTTTATATTTATTTTAATTTTATATTTTATTTTTTTTGAAATATAATAATTTTCAGCTCGGTGAATAAATGGTAAAGATGTAATTTTTATCACGTGTCGAACGTTGGACAAAAAATAGAAAAAAAGAATCTTGAGTCACCCAAAGGATTCCAGATTCCAACCCATGACCTCCCAACTAACCGAATGGCGGATCTAGGGGAGGCCCCCCATCCCCCTTATAGACAAAAATTTTAAGGCCCAAAGGGCCGAAAGCCAGGGAGAACCAGGCCAGGCCACCATTACCATAAATTGCATTGTGAAATTGTTCTCGATTGTGGCTTCCAATTCAACCCGTTCAATAGATTGATAACTGTTTCCTGTTCCCGCATAACCATTTTTAACAAAGGGTGCGTTTCTCCTCTGAACTCCTTCTACCTGTTTGACATGTTTTATTATTTAAAAGTGTGGGTCCCAAACTGAGCTAGCATTCCGTGTAGCATGAAAGTTTCGCGGATTGGCAAATTTTGCGTTTAGCGGCGGGAAGAACAGGGCCGGAGCTCGACTTGTAACAAAAGTTGTGAACAACCTCGTTCCCAGGTCCAGGGGAAAGATCCTGGAAACGAGGTTGAGTTGTGAGCACTGAAAGCTCTAGCTGCTGGGCGTCAACGAACAAGCCCCCCCCCCCCCCCCCCCCCGCCTCCCATGCGAAAACAACCTCATCTCCAGTGTGTTTTCAGAAAAGTGCCGGGGGACTAGGTTGCCGGGCCCTGCACGATGGTCAGAAATGGGTGTTTTTGCTCCCACTGGGTTCAATTCACAGAAATATGTAGAATATTTCGGATGAGACCAAACTTGGCATGAACATTGTTTGACAAAGTTTTCATTTAGTGGTAGTGACATCACGCTTATGATTGACAGTGTGGTGCCATAAATGACGTTCAAACGTGGCGCGAAAGTTTAAACTTTGGATATTGATATTACAAACTGCATAGCAATGTTCTGCGATTAAAATGATGGTTTTCAGTGAAAACCACAACTAAATCCATGACGGCATAATGTTATCGCTGATTAAAGATATTCAAATTTCCTGCCAAATGTAAAAGAAAGTATGGAATTCGCAATATATAGTCAAAGTTTAGGGGTATTTAAACGCGAACACTATAAACGAGGTCAAGAGGAAACAAAGTGAATAGTCGGATAGTGGATTAAAATAAATTATTTGTAATTTTTTTAATTTAGGACATTGGGTGACAGGCTGCGTATTGCGTCATTTTTCAATACATGTGACGTCATAATTGCGCCAGAGCTTAAATAGCTACCTATATAGTCTCAAATTCCAAACAAGTAATTATTGAAATTCCTTTGTCATTGTTAGTTTTTAAATCACTCATAACCTTGAGCCGTTTTATTTGAAATATGTTTAATTTCTGAGCACCGTGCCGTGCTGCCGAGAACATTTTGAAATCTAGAAGCTCTGGGTGCTATTTTTCACATTTTTGTGAAGTATTTATTTCAAAAAGTTAAGTTTGTTCACCCGGGGAATATTTTCTCATCTGAAAGTATTTCGTTTCCATTTTGGGGTAAACTAATCGACTTTTTGGCTGGAGACAAAGCATGTACGTATATTTGAAAGACTTCATCAGGACTTCAAAGACCATAACAAGGTCAACAAGAGGTGGGGCAGGTCGTTTCGCGCCAAAAATAGTTGTTCAAGGCGTGGTTACTAAGGGGTCAAAACAACATGGCGGCCAGAACGGCGGTCAGCTGTTGTAAGCTGAATGATTTACACCTCTATTTCCGTCTCGTTAACAAAATTTCTCCCGTCGTCTTCGTGATATCTCAAGCACTGACAATCCAGTAATATGCTCTAGTCAAATAATGCATCAAGAATGTTTCTGAAGGCGACTGGAAAAACAATAATCAGGTTGTCTCTGATGGCACCGCAAGTTGTGATGGCGTCGTTCTTCAGTCTTCACGTTAGTTGGACTTGTGAAGGCTTTAATATTGAAAACCCGGGTTCAAAGACATGCTTTATTAACAATCATTCATGTTACAGCAACGACCAAGCAAAGGTAGCCAAGTATCTATTATTTAATGTTGTATATCGAAGGTTTATTAAATATTAAAAAACAGGTTGATTTTCCAATTCCGTTTGAGATTGTATGTTGTAAATGATAGAGAAAGAGAGGAAACTGGTTTGTTTGTCTTAGACAAAATATGTAGTGCATTGTTTTAGCTTTCACCGCTCATAATTAACGAATTATAAGTGCCACATCGTATGGTATTGAGTTTTATAAAATAACTGACATACTACGCACGCTCATTGGTTGATAGGTGTGTTTAGATGAGAGTATGTAAACACGGTTGTGACGTTTTAGTTTTCTTGAGTATTTTTGAGAAATATTTTATAAAAGTGACTACGTCTCGGGTTTGCATAACTGTCTCGAATTCTCCCAAACCCCCCTCATGTTTTTTTAAAATTTTATTTTATAATTAAATTCACACCCCTCATGTTTATATGAGGCTATTTAAACACGACAAAAGTCCTGTAATTTGCTTAAATGGATGCATGCAGGAGGTTGCTAAACATAAAAGGAAACAATGGCTGTTCCGGAGTTGTGCAGGGAACTGGGTTGAGTTTCAGATTTTAACCAATCGATAAACTGACCCCACCACCTCGTTGAGATTAGTCATTTGACAAAGTTTGGTCCTTTTAGGTTGAACAAAGATTAAGTTATGGACCTTGAAACATGGTTGAAAATCCATACAAATGTCTCTAATCATTTTGAAACAGCATTCCCCAAAACCCATATAAACTCTTGAATTTTTTTATGCTTTCTGTGATACTCTTAAAAATGGCCAAACAAAGTAATTTTCATCTCAGCTTGTTCAAAATACATGTAGTAGACCAGTAACAGGATATTATAGTTGTCACAAAACTGATAAAAAATTTATTAGTTTATATGATTTGGGGGACCCTGTTTCGAAATTAGAGACGTTTGTAAGGATTTTGAACCATGTTTAAAAGTCCATAATTTAGTCTCTGTTATCAATTTGTAATTTTGCTTTCATATATTGTAGGAGACTGTATTAAATTGGATCTTGGAATGGAAAATAATACAATTCCAGACAATAAGATCACTGCTTCATCTGAACAAAATGCCAACACACCAGCCAAGAACGGTCGGTTAAGCTTCACATCAGGATCATCATGGTGTGCAGGAACAAGTGACGCTAATCCATATCTACAGATTGATCTACAGACACTTCATGTCATCTGTGCTGTGTCCACTCAAGGGAATTCACAAGCTGATCAGTGGGTGACGAGCTACACTCTAAAATTATCCACAGATGGGTCAACTTGGACAGATTATAAAGAAGATGGACAACTTAAGGTGAAATGTAACATAATTTAATTATTATTTTTATACTGTGCAAAGTTCTCTGAGTCTCTGTGATTGATAATAGCATATAAGTTTAATAATTGTCACTTTTGGACTGTCTTCATGCTTTTGTAAAAGAAAATATTGTGTAAAAATATTTACAGTATGTGTGTAGTGGGGATATGGGGTGTTGCTAGGAAGAACCACAACAAACCAGGGCTCGAAGTTTACATTTTGTATTTTTGGCTTTGGGAGCACTTGTTTGACTTCCAAGGTGCTTTTTGTAGCCTATATTCAGTATTAAGGGGAGTATTTGAAAGTCTTGACAGGAAGCCTAATGACAATGCAGCAAATAGTACTACTGGGGCTGTTCAGGAACACCATTGTAACCACTTACAAATTTTTAGTCGTATATGCGATCAGTTGTCTAACTTTGATCCCTGCAAAGGTTGAAAAAAAAGGGTCTTTGGCTGAGATTTTGGAATGAATTTTTTTTACTGTTTGATGGACAGTCTCGTATGGTAAGAATAAAATTGTAAGAGGTGATGCAAGACTAAATATAATTAAATTGACGTAAAGTGTATAAAATCATATATGAACTGTGGATGTAGATGACACTGAGAAATGATCATTGGTATGAATTTCCAATTTAAGCAATAATTGGAATAAAGAAATTCACTGTGATGATCATTTATCACTTTCACTTTTAATTCTACATGTAGTTTAACTCAAAGTCGATTGTTTGACTTTGAGCCCTACGAAGGTTGAAAAAATGTTCGCTGGCTAAAACTGTTTTTTTGGATGAGTTTTTTTTACTGTTTGTCTTATGGTTCAAGTAAGGGGTGATGCAAACTTAATTCTAAATATAGTTATATTGATGTAAAGTTAATGAAATAATTCATATGTGAACTTTGGATATAGATGGAAGTGAGAAATGATCATCACGGTGAATTTCCAATTTAAGCAATTGGAATGAAGAAGCCAGACAAAATTCAGGGCTTCAGTGCGATTCGAACCTGTGACCTCTGTGATACTGGTGGGATGCTCTACCAACTGAGCGATAAAGCTGCACGTTGAAAGCGAGATCAGTTAATTAAGTTCATATTTTCCTGTGAGGAGTGAAATAATGTAAATTGTGTGAAATAATCTATATATGAACTGCAGATGTACATGAAAGTGAGAAATAATCATTGCAGTTATATGTAATTCAAACATGGCACTGAAGCTTTCTGGTTAAACTTCTATATTTGGTTTTGTGTTCTTTGCATCAAGTCTCTTATGGGAATTCAGGGATTTCAAAATGTTTTGAAGTAGGTGTCATCAATTGGTAGAGTAGGCGGCTGTTATAAGTGAGCTTTTTGGTCACAAGCTGATTGCTATGACCAGAGTAGCCGGCGGCATAATAGTCAAGTAGCCGGTGGAACTCCTGCACCTGCCGCCTTGTTTTGAAACCCCTGGAATTAACAGACAAAGAAATACTTCCAAATTAGCATTCATGTCAGAATTTGGATATAAATTATCGAACGTGGGCTAGCTATAATAAATTTTGGTGAAAAGAATGTTTGAGAGTTGCAATCTGCATTGCGGTCTCCACAGTGTGTTAAGATTCAATAATCCTTCTTGTTATAGATGCCACCTTTGCAATAACTGTACTGTTGGAGGCGTTTTCAATGTCGATGGCATGGACATGACTGAGGCCATGCTTGATTCATTATACTTCAGCACTTTGGAAGCTGTTTCTTTGTTTTCTGTACAATGCATGTGTCTTCTGGTGTTATGGCCTAATGAACTCTGGATCAGGTGGTCCAGGTTTGAGCCCTGGCCAGGACACTGCATTTTGTTCTTGGGGAAGACACTTTACTCTCACAGTGGCTTCCTCCACCCAGGTGTATAAATGGGTACCGGCGAAATACCACTGGGGGTAACCCTGCGATGGACTAGCATCCCATTCAGAGGGGAGTAGCAATATTCCTAGCCACTTAAGGCTGCTGAAAATCGGGATAAGCTCCAGCAGTTTGGGCCACTAGGGTGGAGGCTTGAACCCAAACCTTCTGGTATTGCTTTTCCGACTCAATACCAAGAACAATTGGGTATGTAATTGCTTATTGGCAACTAGCATTCATTTGTAGGATGCATATCGAAGGCTCAAGTTATACCTTTTATGGTCATAAGGAAGATAGGCAGGAGACTTGCATGACTAGATAGCTTTTTAACCGGTCTGGAAAACATTCCAACAAGTTCCTCGGGAAATAGAAATAATTTGCTAATGGGTGAGGTTTTAAGTCTGTATACCCTTAACACATTTAGTGAACAGTTACTGAGAGCCATTGGGTTTTAATATTGTATAAACTTTAACATTTTTTTAATCGGCTTCAGTGATATCAAAAAAGACACTTACAGAGCTCCATGGAAAAAAGAAACTACTGTTACAGGACTACGACTTAGCTTGATTAACTTTGTGGTCTTTCCGTTTGGTTGTATTAGGTAAATTTAATGCACTGTGCAGGTTGACTACTGCCATGCTTAGATTTTTTTCTTCACAACGGGAAGTTTTTAAAATATACCAGTATTTCCTTTAGCTAGAGAATTTTCTTAATCTTCATTTTTTAGAAAAAATTTTATTTGATTATATGGCAAGGAAGTGTTGAGGAAACCTGTTTCCATAGAAACGGCCATAAGCTGTGTATTTTTTGCTTTCTGAAGTTTGTAAAGAAATGTGATACTGGTGAAAGAAAACTCTAATTTAATATATTTTTTTCAAAATGGTGGTACATGTAGCTAATGTTCTTGCTGAGTTTCTTGCAGCACCAAAACACGTTATGGTGGAAGTCCTTTGAATCCAAGCCAGCGATAGGGTGTAAACAAGCATGCATGACTGGAGTGCCATGTTATAAACTGCTTCTTGTTGCGGTACTGGGGAATATTGGCTCTTGTTTTTATACAGACCTTGCTGCATTCACTCCATACTGCCACAACCTCAGGCCAACAGACCAATTCCGATATATTAAAATTCCAATATGGCGCAGAGGCTTGGGGGAATAAAACAAAAGAATTTATTTATTCATCCCTAAGCCTCAATGCAAAATCTTTTGTTTCATTCCCCCAAGCCTTAGTGACATGTTAGAATATTGATATATTGGAAATTCCGATATATTAATAATTCCGAATTGGTCTATATCCCCCAGTACAGCAGTCCTTTTGCTCGGTTAGTAAGAGGTTAATCCGATATGAAATTCCTTCGTAAATTAATTTTTCCTTTGCTGTTTTTTTTTTGTTTTAGTCTCTTAATGGGAATAGTGACAGAAACTCAGAGGTTAAACACATTCTTTATGAAGGAGTGTTAGCAAGGTATTTACAATTTCTGCCTAAAACTCACCATGGCGGTGTTTGTTTGAGAACAGAAGTGTTTGGAGTGAAGCTAAGACCAGGTGAATTGAGCTTTTATTAATTATTATTTGTACTACGGTACCATTCATCAAAGTACCTTATCACTTGTTGTTGCAAATTTGGAATGGAAATATTGCACGCAACTTAAATTTCTCAATTTTGACGAATCAAAGTTTCAAGTAATCAAGTAACTGGTGCTTGGTTTTTAAACTTCATTTCTGTATTTTGCGGATAATGATGCTTCTGAATGAAGCCATCATGAAGAGGGTCAAGCAGCTGATCACAGAGAACTATAAGGAGCCAGATGCAGATGGCAAATTTGAAGACAGTACTAAGAAAGTGTTACAGGAACTAATTCAGCAAGATGAGTCAGCTGATGAGGAATAAGGACATGAGTTGAACTGAAATTAAAGCTGTCCGACTCTAATGTATACCCCTAGGAGACAGAAACTTAAATAAAGGTCACTAAATTTTGCATCTTTAATTTTCGTGGCACCTTTTATGCGGGACTTTTGAAAATTAAGTCTTGTGGTGAAAGTAAGTGATAATGAGGTAACATTAATGTAAATGAGGGAACAATTAGGAATTCAGGGAGGGAGACTAATGGTAGCCAACTTTCCAGAAACAGGTAAAAATTTCAGGTTTTTGGCTTTTACTGGCAATTTTGGCCAATTAAAGTTTCAGGCATCTTACAATTTGTAGAAACTTTGTAAATCAAAGAATCATCTAATGGCTCAAAAAGTGGCTTATTGAAATGAGTAAAAAACAAATGATTAACTTTTTTGGCCTTTTCCATGTTTCCAAGTTTCAAGTGTGTCAGTTCTGGCTACCGGTAGTAACAACCTGTTTTGGTTGGTAAAAATCAGGCTGTCACTGGCCACAAGGAAAGTCGCATGAAAAGTTACTCTTGAGCCCTGGGAGCTAATTCTGTTTTGTTCATGGACACTCAGAGAACCTTGCTCTTGGACAGCCCACAAATCAGTCTGGAACATTTGGAGCTGCTGAATCAGGAAGAGCGGTGGATGGAAATTCTGATACTGATAGTCAGAGTTTAAGCTGTACGTATTCACTGCGAAGCAGCAGTAACCCCAGCTGGTGGACAGTGGATCTGGGTTCAGATCACGTGCCAGTCTCCGATATACACATAGTGAACAGGTTCACAGGTGATGGCCTGGCAAGCAGTAAAGATTACAAACTATCATTGGGTGAGTATACATGAGTACGTGAAGTTGTAATAAAATACACTGCACTTCTCTGAAGGGACAAGTGAATTAAAAAGACATTTTCTTGCCCTGTGATATCTCATAATAATTATATGAAAAAATTGTATACTAGATACATTAATATTCGCGTACTGAGAGTCCATTCAAAATACACTGTCATATGAATCCCTACCCATACTTTCTTTTCAAGAATAAATTGGCTATTTTCTAGACAAGCAGAGGACTCGGTATGAATGCCTGAAGTTGATTGGGTTGAAAAATGGATCCTACCACAAGAAAGAGTATGCAAGCCTTGGACAGGTTGTGAAATTTGAGCATGATTGGAGTAAAGGGGAGTCAGTGGTGGGTCTTTTAAATTAAAATACCTGAAACAAGAGAGTTTCGTATGGAGTAGTATATCTGGCGGATGACAAATACCACCTCGTCACGCGCACCTCGTCGCATGCTTCGCATGCTCCTCAGTGCGCGCTCCTCGGTTGTATTTGTCATCCGCCAGAACAAGAACAGCGGATTTTTTCTCTTGGAGAGCTCTTTTTTTTCGACAACCAAATTTTGCACAAACGCGCATGGACACAAGAACAGTGGATTTTTTCCAACACCCAAGCATCTTTGCACCACTTTTCCAGCAAACAAAGGCGCCAGCAAAACAAACAACAAACCAGGTTGTCAAAATCACCCAATTGAACAAATACGTCGCTGGAAGTATACGAAAAATGTCTGCGCAACCGCTAGTGGATTTCGACAACGAAACAGTGGTTGTGCAACCTTCCAATATCGTGGCTTTGTTTTTCTCCGTAGCCAAAAACGACGAAGTTGCAGCGACGTACGACGACGACGCGGCCAAACAAACCTTCAAACCTGCAACACCCGCTGCAAACGACGAAGAAGAACAGAATGTTGCAGAAAACGACGAAGAAGCTGCAGCAAACGACGAAGAAGCTGCAGCAAACGACGACAAAGAAGAAGAACAGAACGTCGCGACAAGAAAAACCTTCGAAAGCATGGGTCTGCGGTGCGAGAAATCTGTTGCCTACCATCTTCTTCTGGAAAACGCCTGGGACAGCAATCTTCTGGCCGACATCGCCAAGGTCGACTATCTGGCAGGGAACCAAGGTCGCACGAACCTTCGGCCATTGGCTGGTCTTCCGCCTTTCGTCGACGACCTCTTCGTGTTTGGCTATCTTTCCAGAGAGGAGTGCGTCTACAAGAGAGGAAAAATCTCCTGCACCGAGGGCCCACAAGGCTCGGCAAAAACTGTCGTGGCAAACATCGCAATAACTTTGGAAAATAGCCTGCGGAAACGCCAGAACACAACCATCGTCCACACAGTGGGGCAAGGGAAAGCGGAAAACAGCGCAATCCGCGCCACCATCGATAGAATCGAGAAAAACACCTGGCGCAGGGCAAAAAGCAGCTGGTTTCGGCTGCACCCCGAGAAAAAGATCGCCGGCTATTTCGTGGCGAAAATCGACGTTTCCGAAGTCCCAATGGAAGCGTTGCACCAGGCGCTGCCGGTTTTCGCAAATCGTCTGGTCAGGGGCTTCGGCTACGATATATCTACTCCATCGACTACACACAAGACTTTTTGGGCACTTTGGACCGCAAAGCTCTTGTGGCGCACCTTGGATTCGAAACGGCAGGGAGTTTGGCCGCCGCAATGGGAGAAAACACCCCCCGGCTCCTGGACAACACCGCCAGCGACGGGGAGCACTGCTGCACCTGGCTCGAGACCACAGAAGAAAACACAACCACCCGAAACAAGCTCTACAACAGACCCGTTTCGAATTTCGAAGCAGGAGAAATCCGCGAGCCTGTTGGCAGGCACCTGGCAGAATACGCCAACTGTCCCAACCAGCGGCTCCGCCAAACATTCTTCCACCCAGACGTGCAAGCCCGAGGTTGTACTCGAATCGAAACCTCTCTCTATGGCCTCCCACTCGGCGAACTATCGAACGAGAAAGCTTCCACCTGCATCGAGAAAGTCTTGGCACAAGTTTTTGTCGACGACGAACAAGAAGCTCTCTTTGTGGTCCAACCGCCCAGCAAGCAGTGGCAAAACCTCGCCACGACCCTCGACAGGTGCCTTGTTCTCGCGGACAGACCACAAGGCCACATCTTCGTCGCGTGGGGTGGCCACACAACAACAGGCCGAATCCACGTGCGCCCTTCCCAAGCGAACATCCAAGACCCAGCCAAGTGGGAAAAAGCAGTGCAGTGGGCGGCAGGGGATTTCGGCTTCCGGTGTTGCCCGATTTTCCGGGTCGACATTCTGGCCGCCGACGACGAAGGGGTGGAGCTCGGATCGCTCCGCTGTTTTCGGAAAGACGAAAACGCCCGCACAATCCTCGCAGCGACCAAAAAACCGACGCAGCTCCACCCGAACGGAGGCCACCTGCCAACACTTCTGCTGCCAACAGACAAGATCGAGTGGGAATGGCGGGCCAAAAAATGCCACGCCATCGGAAACGATTCTTCGAAATACAAACTCCAAGAAGTGCCAGAAATCGCCCAACAGCGGCAAATATCTGTGCTTTCGACAAGAAACCGAGAGAAAGTTCTCGAGGAGCTTCGCCACGCCCGCACAGCCGAGGAGTGGAAACGAGCCCAGTGGGAAAGAGAAGAAAATCGGCGCAAAAAAGAGGAAGAAAACACAAAGATTCGCCAAGCGGAAATAGAGACCCTTCGCGTCTATGCCGAGACAAAGAAAAAAATAGAAAGAAAAAGCCGAGGGACCCGCACAAAAATCTTGGACGCTCTTGCGGAGGGCACAAAAAAGTTTCGGACCTGGCCGCAAACAAGATATGGAAAGTTCTCGGTTTTTGCGCGAAAGAAGAGCAATATCGGGTTGTCTTGCAGGAACCAAATTCTCCGCCTGTTTCTGTTTGGACGACGAAAGGTCTGCTAAAAATCCTCCACGAATGCGAGGCCTTCTTCCGCATGGAGGAAGACAATTGTGGGCAGAAACTTTTCTGGCTTGTGGCTTTCGACGGGGGCGGCACGCTTGGAGGGTTGGAGTTGCAAATCCAATCCCCGAAAACCTTCGTGTCCAACGAGGGCAAAACAATTGTGTGGAACCCAGTGGAAGTTCTCGAAGCCCCAGACCCTGGGCGACTCCCAATCTTGCGGGCTCTTGGGGCGAAATGCGAAGAATACGACAAACTTTGCGCAGATCTCGCCAAAACCCAAACCAATTTCCGAAAAGTTTCTGCGCCAGCAAACAAAGACGCGAAAAAAACAACAGACCTGCTGGCGGGAGAGCGACAATCTTCCGAAACTCCACGGACCATTCTCTTCCTGCTCCCGCTCGGCGAAGACGGGGAACCGAAAACGGACGAAGAAATCCCAACACATGGGTTCTTTCTGGAAAAAGAGATCGAGGCAATGGGAGGCCTCCACGCGTTGGAAAAAAGAACAACGCCATTGCATTGCCGGCTTGGGGAGGAGAAAACGACACCGAGCAATAGAAAATGCCGCCGCGTTGCCCTGGCGGCAGAACCACAAGCTCCATTTTGTATTCCATTGCAGCTATCTAATTGGAGGACACTATTCCTTTTGCACAGGCTGCACATTTTCGGAGGGCATGGCACCCGAGATGTCCCAGTTGGAGATTTGCAGAGGAATTGCAGAGAAATTGCAGAGAAATTGCAGAGAAAACGCAAAGCAATGCACACAAACACCAGAAAAACACAAGGGATGCCAGAGATGCCAGAAAAACACCAATTTGGAGGCGGTGCCCCAAAAAATATCTGCAAAACAATATTTGCAATGCCGCCTGCAAAAGTTCTTTCGCCAGAAGAAATTCGAGAAATTGTTGCGGCAAGAGGCGAGTCGCCCAGAGAGGTCCAAAAAAAATTCGGCATTGGCACAACAAGGCTCTACAGAATATGGAGAGAAGCGGGTGTTCTCGATAGAAAAACCGAAATCGCGGCTGCAACCGCGGACGCAATGGAAAAAAACTGTGGCTGCCGCGGCAGAAACCGCGGATGCAACGACAAAAACCGTGGAAACCGCGGCTGCAAATTCCAAAAAGATGCAGGATGTTCTTCTGCAGATCCAAGCCGGCGTGCAGGACCTGCAGAAAGATATGGCTTTCTTGTTGGAGACCCAAGAAAGCCACTTCGAAGATGTGGAGGATCTCGGGGACGGTTTGCAAGAATTGGAAGAAATGGACGAAGGAATCCTGGAGAGCATAGAAAAGAACAGCCACGCTGTTCGAGAACAAACAGACCGGGTGGTGCTCGCCGCCAATGCCGCAACGTCTGCTGTTTGGGGTGTTTTGGAGGTTGTTGCGATTGTTGGCGGGATTGGAACTGCCCTCCTTTTTCTGCATGCAACACTGCGACCGAAGTTGGAAGAGTGGAAACAACAGAATGCCGCGCCAACCGAAAATGTGCAGCCCGCGCACAATCCACCACAGCAGCCTGCGCACAAAAAAGGAATTCGTCCAATGGACTAGCGGATGGGCGCCGAAAATTTGCATGCGCTACTCGAAGTGTTCGGCATCCCAATCGAAATAGGCGTTGTTGCCCAAAAGTCCATTTTGTTTGGAAATGCCCCATTCTCGAGAAACGAAAAGCTGGACAAAACTTTGGCATCTGTTGCAAAAATAGGGTGGCATCTCGTTTTCTTTTTGCGCGAACAATTCTTTGTGCGCCTGTCGAGGGTCACGGCGAGGTTTTGCCACTGCTTGCTGGGCGGTTGGACCACAAAGAGAGCTTCTTGTTCGTCGTCGACAGAAACTTGCGCCAAGACTTTCTCTATGCAGGTGGAAGCTTTCTCGTTCGATAGTTCGCCGAGTGGGAGGCCATAGAGAGAGGTTTCGATTCGAGTACAACCTCGGGCTTGCACGTCTGGGTGGAAGAATGTTTGGCGGAGCCGCTGGTTGGGACAGTCGGCGTATTCTGCCAGGTGCCTGCCAACAGGCTCGCGGATTTCTCCTGCTTCGAAATTCGAAACGGGTCTGTTGTAGAGCTTGTTTCGGGTGGTTGTGTTTTCTTCTGTGGTCTCGAGCCAGGTGCAGCAGTGCTCCCCGACGCTGGCGGTGTTGTCCAGGAGCCGGGGGGTGTTTTCTCCCATTGCGGCGGCCAAACTCCGTGCCGTTTCGAATCCAAGGTGCGCCACAAGAGCTTTGCGGTCCAAAGTGCCCGAAAAGTCTTGTGTGTAGTCGATGGAGTAGATATATATCGTAGCCGAAGCCCCTGACCAGACGATTTGCGCAAACCGGCAGCGCCTGGTGCAATGCTTCCATTGGGACTTCGGAAACGTCGATTTTCGCCACGAAATAGCCGGCGATCTTTTTCTCGGGGTGCAGCCGAAACCAGCTGCTTTTTGCCCTGCGCCAGGTGTTTTTCTCGATTCTATCGATGGTGGCGCGGATTGCGCTGTTTTCCGCTTTCCCTTGCCCCACTGTGTGGACGATGGTTGTGTTCTGGCGTTTCCGCAGGCTATTTTCCAAAGTTATTGCTATGTTTGCCACGACAGTTTTTGCCGAGCCTTGTGGGCCCTCGGTGCAGGAGATTTTTCCTCTCTTGTAGACGCACTCCTCTCTGGAAAGATAGCCAAACACGAAGAGGTCGTCGACAATGGTGGAAGACCAGCCAATGGCCGAAGGTTCGTGCGACCTTGGTTCCCTGCCAGATAGTCGACCTTGGCGATGTCGGCCAGAAGATTGCTGTCCCAGGCGTTTTCCAGAAGAAGATGGTAGGCAACAGATTTCTCGCACCGCAGACCCATGCTTTCGAAGGTTTTTCTTGTCGCGACGTTCTGTTCTTCTTCTTTGTCGTCGTTTGCTGCAGCTTCTTCGTTGTTTGCTGCAGCTTCTTCGTCGTTTGCTGCAACGTTCTGTTCTTCTTCGTCATTTGCAGCGGGTGTTGCAGGTTTGAAGGTTTGTTTGGCCGCGTCGTCGTTGTTCGTCGCTGCAACTTCGTCGTTTTTGGCTACGGAGAAAAACAAAGCCACGATATTGGAAGGTTGCACAACCACTGTTTCGTTGTCGAAATCCACTAGCGGTTGCGCAGACATTTTTCGTATACTTCCAGCGACGTATTTGTTCAATTGGGTGATTTTGACAACCTGGTTTGTTGTTTGTTTTGCTGGCGCCTTTGTTTGCTGGAAAAGTGGTGCAAAGATGCTTGGGTGTTGGAAAAAATCCACTGTTCTTGTGTCCATGCGCGTTTGTGTGAAATTTGGTTGTCGAAAAAAAAATGCGCTCTCCAAGAGAAAAAATCCGCTGTTCTTGTATCCATGCGCGTTTGTGCGAAATTTGGTTGTCGAAAATTTGGGTGTCGAAAAAAAAAAAATGCGCTCTTCTAACAAAATTGACCGGTACACTTTTTGTTGCAGTTCTTTTTTCTGTTTCGAAGCAACCACCAGCAATTGTTTTCTCCGCACATTTTGGGAGCCGCCGCTTATGTCCAACTGATCGAACGCAACAAAAGAATGTTCTTATCCCAAGTAATATATCTGGCGGATGACAAATACAACCGAGGAGCGCGCACCGAGGACCATGGAAGCATGCGACGAGGTGCGCGTGACGAGGTGGTATTTGTCATCCGCCAGATATACTACTTATGGAATGGAGGGATAAAAAAGTGTCTATGTCTTTGCATTTAGCCCAATAACACTCAAATTTACTAAATGTACCTAATGTTTGAATGCTCTCTCCGGTGACAGGCTTAATTTGTCAATGCAATTGGTTTTAAATATTCATTCCTAGTCCCCTGCTTGTGTAGAAAATGGCTAATTGTTTTTCTTGAAAGTCTTTTTGAATTGACATATTATTTTGAGAACTCCTACTGTAGTTCATTGGTGGCTTCCCTAGCTTTAAAATGCGAGAAGTCAAGAATGTCAACTCAATATTGAAACAGTATTTAAGACATCAGTAACCATCATTTAGTTTTACAGTCTTTCCCGTAAAACCGTGAACACCAGAAAAAATTTCTGGAATGTTTATTGTGTAGTGACCAATCGCAGCAAAGTTCAGCACACGCGAACAAACCTCGAAACCACGAACTATAATGACCGTTGCTGTTTGCGGTTTAGTTTTCTCACACCTGATTGGCTTTTTCTTTGTAACACAATAACATTCCATAAACATTTCTGGTGTTCACGGTTTTACGGGAAAGACTGTAATGTATGTAAACAAAATCAAAGAAAGTTAAAAGAATATAGACAATGTAGTTCATGATTTTGAGGCTTTTTTGCCAAACTTTTTAAGTATTGTTCAATGAATTGTTTCAATGATATTGATAGGTAGCTCCTCAACTGTGGCAATCAACTATGTGTGTAAAGGAGCCTACAATTTTATTGGGTTCGAAGCATCAGCTGTTTGTTTCACTGTGCCACTGAAGACTGGAAGATTTGTTGGTATTATGACCAAGGCAAACAATCAATATCTCCAGCTTTGTGAGGTCGAAGTTTATTCACGAGGTAACTTACATGTAATTTGCATGATTTGATAGATAATTTCTTATTTGGGCAATTTTTGGTTGATTTTATTGCAGGTGGAAGCCACTTTGGCTCAAAATAGTTGCTGGTAAGCCTTAGCAAGGCAGCAGCCTATTCTTTACAATCACTGTAAAAATACAAATATTGTTGGATATAAGATCGCAGGCATGTGTGCACAGTTAATTGTTTTTTTAAAACATTACTGAATTTGCGCTCGGAAAAAGAAACAATCTACTCAAAAATTGAATGTGGAAAGGTCAAAAAGAGATTGATGATTGCTTTTTTTTAAATCACTTGATTTTATTGATAGGTTTTATTCAAGAGTTGAGTGTTACAGTACATGTATTTCAAGAGCTATCCCAAAGATGACTGTTGTGATCTTTCAAACTATGCAAGTGTTCTTAATTTGTCTGTTTACTCCAAGTTCTGTCAATGAAAAAAGCAGCATAGCTTTTGTCCTTTCACTGTCGTCATCTTCATTCACCATTTCCTTTAGTCATCATCCTCAGTCACTTCCTTTTGCAGGGAAAAATCTTTCAGTTCTCAGGCTTCAAATGTAAAGCTCTTTGGCCCTTGCTCCAGGAATTTATTTGTCGGTGAAATGATAATGCACACAAACAAAATTTTGACACTAATGCTTCAATAAATAAATAAGCCCGCCAATATGTTTAGTGGCTGAGAGTTTTGTCAATTCAAATGAACTTTTTCAGTCCTTCTGTTTCAATTAACTTTAGATACATGGTGCTGGGCCACTAATTGCTACAAATCAATTGTAACTGTAGATTTACAATAAGAACTATAAATTTACGGTAAATCGATAATTTATTCTACTGTCTTGTGTCAGCAAATTTACACTAACAACTATAAATTTACACTTTTATGAACTTTAAATTTGCTTATAATTGTGATATTGCACTTACCGTGAAATTCTTGATGCTGACTTGAATTTGATATCTTTGCCAAAAAAGAGAACTAACCATACTGTCAAATGCGGTTTATTATCATCCTGCGAATTTTGGCCTCAGACTTTATATTCTCTAACTGATACATACACTGGCTGATACACTGTGTTTATGGTGTGACACATATCACATGACGTGACTGCAATGCTCCATGTTTGGTGATCTTTGACCGAAACGGAGGACGGAGGCCACGATTTATCTTTCAGTGATCCCCTCACAAAATTATGTGCCTATAACATGCCTAAGCTGTTCCTATACCGTTTCCAAAATGTGCCTAAACTGTGCATCATCATTTTGCAAAATGTGCCTAAACTGTGCCTCGCATGTGTGTTAGCTGTGCCTAACTTGTGCCTCAATGTTCTGTTTCTTGTGCATTGGCACAAAACTAGTGACTTTGTTAAAGCCTGTATTTCATGCGTATGCACGATGTTACGTTTGTGTACACCAGTAGCCGCCAGGCCCGCGTTGATTGGCCCAGCCAGGGGGCCATCTGTAAGCCGCAAAAAACCGGGGCCAGAACTTCCTTATGGTTAAGGTGCAGATGAGCCAACTCCGGGTAGAGACAGTCGCTCCGGAAGCAAGATCTGGCAGCTACCTGACACACATCTGTCTGTACGTCAGTTGTAGGGAGCAGTCTGAGGAAAGCACACCTGCCATTGAAGTGGTGAAGAAAGTCATACCACCATTGAATATCTGCCTGGAACTCAGCGGACAGCCGCAAATTGGCCAATAATTGCCCATGTTGGTACTGAGTCAATGTGTTCTCATTGCTACTAAACACTAGTTAAAATCTTTGTATTCAACAATGTTCAACATGCCCTGCATGCTGTATTAAATTACTGATCAATGTAGTACTAACAGTGGATCTGCGCATTATTACAAAAGTCTACCTCGTGATAAAACAATGTTGCTTTAGTCCTGCTAGCCTGCAAACAAGCTCCTGTCTCGGAGGGGCACTTTTTTCCGGCATGAAGCCACAAGCAGTGGAGCCTGCAATCGAGTCTCAGAATAATTTTTTGAATGTTCTGCGGCGCTGATTGGTTAAAAATTGACAAGCTATAAGCAATCCGTGGAGTTCCTCTCTCCACAGAAAATTAGCCGCAATTAACAACAACAACAACAACAACTTTATTAAAACCAAATATAGTAGTTAGTGGATGGCCTACCCCGCAAATAGCTAGAAAAAGCTAATCGAGGCGGGTTAAGCCAAATACAAGAACACACCTATTGAAAGACAAATTTACACAACAACAATTAGTTTAACAAATTAAAGGTACAAATTACAAAAGGACTGATTATTGACAAATATCTATTAGCTAATAATTAAAGACCAACAAATCTACTCGCAACTATATTTTACTTACTAATTAGAAAAACACAGTTTACAAGGAGCTTGGCTATTTACAACAAATTATTCAACTTCTCCAACTTTCTTAATTATCGCAGGGATCTGAATATAGTCATCTTCGTTTTGCAAAATATTTAATAGCGACGTTCGATGAACCGTTTTAAATGTTTTTTTTGGCAAAACCCTCATACGGCATGGTATCTCATTCCATAGTCTTACCCCAAGTTGAGAGAAAGAACGCCTTTGCATTTCCAATCTAGAGTTTTGAACATAAAGGTTTCCAGAGGTAGATGATCGTGTATTATAAGAATGAATGCTGGATGTTTCCTTAAATAAATGCAACATGTTGATTGGTGCATTGTTACTATTGATATCGTACATTAAACTGGCTACACATTCATGATATAGAAATGTTATGGGAAGAACGTTAGCTTCAAGAAATAATGGAATTGCATGATCACGAACATCTGCGAAAACAGCAGACGAAGTGCCCTTTTCTGGAGAATTAGAATTTTATTAAGATACATCTTACCTGCCTGACCCCAGGCTGGAAGACCATATGTTAAATAGGGATGGATTAATGATTTGTGAAAATTCAATAGTATTTTCCGAGGTACATAATGACGTAGTTTTGCAATAAGCCCAACATTTTTACTAATCTTTGTGGCAATAGCATCAATATGGTGCTTCCAGGAAAGATTTTTATCAATAAGTACACCAAGGTACTTAACGTAGATTTTAGACTCAAGATCAACACATTTATTTTGCTCATTGTCAAACATGCAGATTTTTGGCTGATAAGCAAGCTGTTTTTGATAAGGATGAAAAACTATGAAATTTGATTTTTTTATGTTAAGCGTTAATTTGTTGGCTGTTAACCAGACATAAAACTTTTGTAATTCAATATTGATTGTTGTTTCAAGAGCCTTCACATTTTTATCAGCATAGAGGATATTAGTGTCATCAGCAAAAAGATAAAACCGAAGTTTATTTGAGCATTTGTGAATATCGTTGACATATAGCAAGAAAAGCAATGGACCGAGAACGGACCCTTGGGGGACACCACAGGTAATGATGGCTTTATCTGAGATATGTTGACCTACTTGAGTTGTTTGCGTGCGATTCTTTAGGTATGATGAGAACCAATCGTTAATAATCCCACGGAAGCCATAATGGTTGAGCTTATCAAGTAAAATTTCGTGATCAACTGTGTCGAAGGCTTTTTTAAGATCTATAAATACTCCACAAGAAAGCAATCGCTGATTCATGTTAGCTTGAATGTCATAAATGATGTCCAATATTGCATGTTGAGTGGAATGTCCTTTACGGAAACCGTATTGTGACGGATATAATAAATTATGTTGCTCAATATAGCTTGTCATTCTTTTATACATAATTTTCTCAAAAATTCTGTTGAAATTTGACAATAATGAGATAGGTCTGTAATTATTGGCATCACTTTCATCATCACTTTTAAATATTGGCGTAATTTTGGCAATTTTAAGCTTTGATGGGTAAGACCCCGATTTGATAGATATATTAAGTAACTCTGATAAGACAGGGGCTATATTAGAGCTTGAGAGTTTAAGTAATTTAGTGGGGGAGGAATATAAACCGCAATTAGCGTGTTTATGCACGTAATAAATTAATTCTTGTGCATGGCTGCAAAATCGTTGGATTTTTTTAAGTTAAAGCTTTATTTTAAATAAAATTCAATCTGAAACAAAGTTTCTTTCAAGTTGCTTTCATTTTTCATTCTTTAGTTCATGAATGGAACAGAATTACTTCGTTGTTTGTTTAGCTGCTTTGTTTTTGTGTTTATAGATTTAGCAATTAATTACTACAGTGTTTCACATGTCTTCCTATATTTTAAAGCTGTGCTGCGCACGGTTTACTCAGTTTCTCAGTCAGGTTGAAATTTTTTACTACAAAATGATTGCCAGTGGAATTGCGAGAAAATCACGCCTTCAATTCCCTTAGTTTTTGGAGTTTTCTGTGAGATGTGGCATTCGTTTGCAAGTGAACGAGCGCCAAGATTTCAGGTTGTTTATCTTGGTTTTGAATGTCGATTTTAGGCGCATGCTGATTAGTTAAATTTTGACAGTTGACAAACTAAGTAATTTGTGGGGTTCTTGTGGGTGGAAGCTGCGATTTTGGAAGATACATGCAGGCTTCCCTTCACATGACCCCATCACCCGAGTGTTCCGGAAGCCTGTCCACAGGCTATAGTCCTGCATCCCCTACTATGCCCTCCTTTGTGATTTAGAACTGCCTCAGTCTAGACAACTGTTGTAATCTGTGAATGATTGAGTCTGGTTAGAACACATTATTTTTCTTGTGCAAATATTTAATAGTTTAATTCTTGTGCAAATATTTAACTGCTGCAGCTTTAAATTATGTGAAGTATGTAACATAAATGATCCTTTTATTCACCTAACACAATTACAACAGTTTTAGGTGTGTACACCCCATTGATTTTTTTGGTGCATGAATTTTTGGTAATTGTCCATCTGATAGAGGAACAATGCATTTTGCATTATAAATGTCGTACATCTATTAATCCAGCGTCATGATACTGTGGGAAGCACAGTGGCCTAATGGTTAGTGCGCTGGACTCCGGATTGGACGGTGCAGGTTCGAGCCTCTAGCCGGGGCACTGCGTTGTGTTCTTGGGCAAGACACTTTACTCTCACAGTGCCTCTCTTCACCCAGGTGTATAAATGGGTACCGGCGAATTTACTGCTGGGGGGTAACCCTGCGATGGACCAGCATCCCATCCACGGGGGAGTAGAAATACTCTCTGTCGCTTCATGCTACCGAAACCGGGATAAGCTCTGGCCTGATGGGCCACTAGGCCCGACTGCAGACTTACCATGATACTGTAGATAATGAATAATAAATTGTTTCATTCCAGAAAATCTGGCATTTGGCAAACAAACAATTCAGAGTAGTACATCAAGTGATGGTATAAGTAGCAGAGGAGTGGATGGTGATAGTACAACAAAGTATGATAAAAACTCATGTACACAAACTAACCAAGAAGATAAACCCTGGTGGAGAGTGGACCTGGGACAAGTACAGCCTGTTTCTGAAGTGTACATAGTCAACAGAGATAGTAATGGTGATGGACTGTCAAGTTTTGAGATAAGAGTTGGTAGGAATAGCACTGTCTCTATAAGTGCCCCTGTTGTGTATAATTATAACAGTTTATAAAGTAGTAGTAGTAGTAGTAGTAGTAGTAGTAGTAGTAGCAGTGGCAGTAGCAGTAGCAGTAGCAGTAGCAGTAGCAGTAGCAGTAGTTATTAAGAAATCAGTCACAACATAGTGTGACTTAACAATCAATAACGAACTAAGCTAACCTATCATATATATTACAAGAAAGATATTAAGAAATAAATTTAAAAAGACATCTATTTACAAAAGCCTGTTTGAATAGTTCCGTATTTACTCTAGGGAGTATGAAGTCATGGCCCCTTACTCTAAGAGCCCTGTTACGTTTGGGTGCGAGCAAGTCATATAATACATGTACATGTCCAGGGTCACTTGTGATTCTTTTGAAAAGACAGACAACTGCTGACGGTTACAAAATATAAAAACTACAAATTCAATAAGACATTTCAGTAAAGCGACAATTGGAAGTACGGTAAAAGATATTTGTGAGGTGCCAGTGTTTCATTAGAATCTTTAGGATTCAGACTAGTCACCCTTGCAATCATTTAGCTGCTGGACTGCCAAGTAAACACTGTACTTCTCCTTGTGTTACAAGGATGGTTTTCACAGTTTCCTTGCCATGGCACTCAAAAGTTGCCTCAAATTTACCCACAGCTGGCAAACACCCCTTTGATACACTCACAAGTCCCTTTCTTTTGGTTGGAGTATTGCTTTAAGGCCACTCCTTACAAGGTTGTTAAACTGCTTGTCAACAAGCTCAGCAGACTGGGCACCCAAGTCAACAAACATGCTAGTATAATTTGGTTTTATCAACTGGGTTGATAATGTGATGTGGATTCGTTCCGACGAAGGGCTAACGCTCGAAACGTCAGCTCACGAATCTCTTTACGGTGGCCAATTCACATTATCAACCCAGTTGATAAAACCAAAATTATTGTTATACTTCCCACCGATGCAGCACCACAGTTTCTTTACAAACTTACCCCCTCTAAACATGCTAGTAGCTGTGTTGTCAACCTTGATTGTTATGACATTATCCTCTAAGGCTCTCTCTCTCTCTCTACTAAAGTTAATTGGAAATACATAAGGCTCATCTCCATTGTTATACTCTTCTTGGTTAACTTGCTTGTTTCCTATCACTGGATTGCATTTCCTAACTCTGGGTCGGCTACGCTTGCCTCCACATATTCTCACTCTAACACCCCTTTTGCTCTCAGTCTCACTCCTACAACAAGCTTCCAAGTGCCCTTTCTCACCGCACTTTGCACCTGTTCTACCATGAGCTGGACATACAGGGTTTTCCTTTTCAAATAAAGTTGAAGTCGATGAAAGCGAAGCTGGCAGAGACAGCTTGTATAAATTATTTAACTTTCAAATTATATAACAGCAACAATTCTTTTAGTTGCCAGTGAAGGAGCCGTTCACATGCGGCGAAAATCGTCGGTCACCGGCCGAAAAGGAAAACCCTGGACATACCTTATCACAAGCAAAATGTTTCACATTGCCAGATGCACTACACTTTTTAATTAAAAACATGCATTTGTATTATGCACTACTGTAACAACGGTCTAAACAGACAATATTTTAATTGCCATGAATATTTACAAAAGGCTAGTCAAAAGAGCACTTCTTTAGTGGACGGCTTAGACTATATCATGGTAAAAATATGAATAAAATTTCAACAAATGGTTTATAATAGACAGCACAATTAACAAAGATTAAGTATGAACTTCTGTAATGAAGACGTTCTCATCTACTGTCTTGAAAATTCTTTCTTTCTTTTAGGGACAGTACCCAGTGGTGGGGGTGTAACAAACCCTAAGTGTGGTGGGACTCATGGAGTTCCTGAAGGAAAAGGTCTATCCTTCTTTTGCCGTCCTCCTATGTATGGAAGATATGTGACAATCAGAAGTTTAAAAAATGAGCCATTAACACTCTGTGAAGCTGAAGTGTATTCTGAAAGGAGAGGTGAATAGATTTATTTTTTATTCACGAAGCTGGTGACGTTGGTGATGGTAATGATGATGGTAGTGATGATCTAATAGACCTTTTCACCAATATTGTGGCCATTTGGAATTCTATAATTGTGTCAATATTTAGCTGATTAATTATTATGAGATTCTCAGGGAGAAAATACATATATAAATTTTCCCACAATACATATATCTTTCAAAAGAATAGAATCCAAATGGCTCCTGTACATGTATCTGTAAAAGGTCTTGATCAGTTTAAGGTTGCTGTCAACAAAATCTGGCCAAAATTTCAAAGTTTCATTTTCTTGATAAACACTTAGAAGAAGCATTCAAGTTTAATTTGTGGAAACAACAATTGCAAACTAAGAAAGAGCTTTTTGAGGGAACTGGTAATGTAGGTCTCATAGTGGAGTGTTGACGTTTTTCACGCTCTAAACTTCATCTGGAACCACGAATTACTATTGATTTACATATCTTGTTTGTATTGCGCTTTTGTGTCGTAAAGCAAGGAAGCTTACTAGCTCCATGAAATGCTCAAAACAAGGAAACTCTCCTTGGGTAAAATCGTAGAAAAAGCCCAGGCCAAAGAAAGCAAAGGTGGAAGAATGTGACGAAGTAAAAACATCTGATCTTGCATCCAGCGACAAAGGTTCTTGCCTTGACATTGCATCAAGGTTTCTCACAAAGAAATCGCCGTCACAAAGGGATTTCTGTTCAGTAATTAGATGGCAAAACTAACACAGCAGAAAATATTGAACAAAAAAAAAAATATATTGAACAGAAAGCAGAAAGCGTGTTTTCAACAATTGAAAATGTTTCCGTGCCCTTTGGTGGCTCAAACTATTGCAGCTTGTTTCTGGTAAATTCCAGCTTTGTTGGCATTTGTATTTGTTGATCCTTGCCGGCCCGTTCTTTTTATTTTTAAATTTACTCCCTTTCGTTGACAATCCTTTTGATTTGGACTTCGTTTTTAGTTTGATATTGTATTTGTTTGGTAAGGTTGCAAAATAACCATGCGAGATTCAATGGACTTATTTGTCACGAGACTCGCTTGGGTTCTGCATTGCATTTAATTCATGAAAACTCAAGGTTCATGAAAACTCAAGGTTTGTTTTCACGCAAGTCACCCCTCTTCAAACGAATTATTAGCTAACGTATGTTAACTTACATGAATCTGATTTTAATGAAACTTGGCCAAAATGGTTGTCAAAATTAACGCACAAAAGTGTGTGAGGCCTTTTACGAAATTCGAAATATTTTTCTTTTGGCGCCCTGGTGCATGAATCCAACTGAAAAATTTACTTTTCAATGTATTTTCTCAAAAACCAATAAGAATTTCGAAAAAGTCTCTCACACTTTGTTAGCTCATTATCTGTTCAGTGAAATAGGTCAGTTTGTTAGTGTGTCCGCAGTAATGCAATGGCTGGTAATTTGGCGAAACAAACACGGCTACTTTTGCGTTTCACGGCTTGTGCGCACCAACCAAATCAATAACTGTAAAAAATATTGTTATTTTCGAAATCTACATTTTATTAGCTTTACAGTGATATATAGGTTTCTGGTTTCTTTTAAAGTAGCATGCATAGAAAGATTTTCCCAGAAAGCACCCTATTTTGTTGACAGTAACCTTAAACAGCTGTAGTTGTGATCATGATTATATTTTAGCAAAATATTTTATTGAAAATATGTTACATAAAATTGATATTATTGTCCTCTATTTGGGGTCATACTTGTAAGAAGCCTGTTTGAGATAAAAATCTAAGAACTTTAAAGACAAATTTGTAACAAACACTTTAAAGGTTTATTTCTATTTCAGCATGCCCAATGCAGGTCATTGGTGTGTCCAGCAGTGATGCATTCCCAGACAACAGCTTCTCAGCCTCATCATCAAGTAGTGGAAATGAAGCTTCCAAAGGACGACTGAATGGAGATGGTGCATGGTCACCCAGCAGTAACACTGATGCAAGTGACTACCTACAAATTGACCTGAAATATGAGTTTGTTATCTGTGCTGTAGCTACACAAGGAAAGCAAGCTCCTGGCAATCACTTCACACTAAAGTACAAGCTGCAGTTATCACTTAGTGGTACCACTATGAGCTGGGCTGTTTATCAAGACGATGGTGTTGACAAGGTTAGTTTAACCCATTGACTCCTGGAGATTTGTAAAAAAACCGTGTTTTTTTAGACATATTGAACATTTTCTAGTCAGTTATAGTCTAAATATACTTCAAATTTCTCCAAAATGCATTTGCAGAATGAAGGTATGCCAGGTTTTGCACTAGTATCACATTTAATGATATTTTAGCTCGGGCATGCGCACAAATTAAAATTTCGAGAACGTGACCCACGTTTTTAGGCTTTCCTCCTATCTTTTTTATGCTTTTGTTGGCCTTTTACTGGGCTTGCTTTCGGTTCAAGAATTGCCATGAAAGCATCATTGAGACGGGAAATACTCGACACAGAGTAGCCAAGGGTAAGTGAGGGAAATTTTCCTCCTAGATTTTGCTCCGGCGAAGGGCTAACGAGCGAAGGGCTAACGCTCGAAACATCAGCTCTCGAATCTCTTTGCGGTGGCCAATTCACATTATCAACCCAGTTGATAAAATCAAATTGTATTGTTATACTTCCCACCGACGCAGCACCACAGTTTCTTTAGAAACTTACCCCCTCTATTCATCTTCCTAATACCCTAGCCATATAGGCAGCTCAAGCTGTATGTCAGCAAAGGCTACCAAATATTGCATATTGGCAGCCATAGCAAGTAATTACAGTGCTTGTGCGAGGGACATTTATTATCACTCCTGTGTTTGGTTTTCCAACCCAACGAAAAGCTTACTAGAAAAGCTTGGGAGCAGTAACTTCCTAGATGTGCTTTGAATAAGCAAAGTAAGTGCATATAAGTGCTTACTTACAGAGTTTAGGCACTTACTTAGTTTAGTGCTTACTTACAGAGTTTAGGCACATGCACCTTTTCCATAGCTATAACACCAGAAGCCGTGATTTGCTGCGCCCTGTTCCAGGGTTATCAAAATAAGCCGGCAACCAGCGCATTTCACCGGCTATTCCGAATACTGCGCCGGCTGCTCTGAATGTTAGTAGGTCAGTTCTGAGCATGATATTTGAGAAATAAAATGGCCGCCTACTTTTTGGATGGAACCTGCTACTCAGTAACCTACTGACAACCCTGCTGCTCCCTTTGCAAAAACTACTAAATACCAAGGTAGCTTCAGAATAAATGGTGCTCGGACCTACAACACCCAACTGAGGACCACCAGACAAGTAGAGACCCTTTGCGAACTTAAAATCAAGCTAAAGTGCCATTTTAAACAGTAATACCTGTGGTACATGTTGTAACTTCAGTCTAGTTTTACTGTCTTAATGTCTTTGTATTTATGTATTTGCTCCATTTAAACTAGCTCTGCTCAATTGGATGCCCCTGGACAAATAAATAAATAAAAAAATGTAGAAGGTTATATAGTTATAATACTGGTGAAAGGTACTGGTACTACAGTCTAAATAAATTTTTTTAGTATTTCCAGGGATGGAAATTAGCTAACTCACCAGCTCGCAGAGGCAAGTGTCAGATATTTGTAGTTCCATATGGCACAAGATGCCATTACATACTCAATATTTGATCAAATTGTATGAAATTTGGACAACAAAATGGTCTTGGGATGATCTGTCTTTTTAAAGCATAAAATCGTACCCCCTCTTCATGGGACCTGATTAACCACCCCTGCAACAAAAATGTCGTATTTCCCATGGGAGTGAGAGGGTTAAGAAAGTCATTTGCTGTCAACGCCCACGGTAGATTTTCCACTAGTTTGTCAGTGATACTGTCATGTGTTACCCACTTTAAATAAAGTTGTTACTTAATTAAACTTACTTGCTTGCTTTCTTCCGTGCTTACTGCTATATCACATAATATGGCTTTACGTTGACTGAATCAGAGTTTGAACTTATATGGGCTGCCTGTGTACAAATTTGCATTACAGGTGTTCAATGGTAACTCTAAAAAAAATGACATAGTCAAACACAGTCTCAAGGAATATGCAAGTGCAAGGTTCATCCGGTTCCAGCCAACAGAGTACAAAAATGGCAAAGCTTTGAGAGTAGAAGTGTTTGGAGTACTTTTATCTGCAGGTATTATTTCCAATTACTGATTTTCAAATACATTTTAAGTGTCACATATCAAATAAAAGTATATCTTCGATTCAGGTATACATGCATACTCATTAAGGGTGTCACACTGTATTTTGCTCACAAATAAACCCCAAAATCTTTCTAATCATATTAATATCTTGTTACTGAGTTCAAGATGTCAACTAATTCTAACTTTTTAGTCATACAATCATTTACTTTAATTTTGCTATCCACGTAAACTTTACCAGCTAACAGGATATATAATTATAAAGTCTTGTGTACTAAAAGCAATGCAAAGAAATGAATTTTTAAATTATTTTTGTCAGTTTTTGTTTACTTTAGACTCTTACTTCATACACCAAAATGATTTCAATTTCCAGGAATGGTAATCAAATTATGAATTTTGTTGAGTTGTTTTTTCTGGACATTGTTATTTTATCTGTTAAGTGAATGCAGATTGTTTTTGACTATTGAATGATATCAAACTAATTATTTACTGGCTAAAAAACTTCAAACATGATAAAATCCAAAATGTTTTCCACTTATTTAAGTCATCATAATCAAAAATAAAAAAAATCACATCAAATATCCTTTGTTTATCAAGGTTAGCACGTAATAGTCTTTCGACTAACAAACCTGTGGCGCTCGGAGTCCCAATCGAATTAGAATTTAGAAGTGTTGGTTTTTGCGGAGGGAGGAAAACCGGAGAACCTGGAGAAAACCCCTCAGAGCGAGGCGAGAACCAACAACAAACTCAACCCACATAATTATGATGCGCGCAATTTCAAAACGATCTTTTTGAAATAACTCTACCATGTCTATCGATACAAAGAAAAAACGAGCGACTTGGGGCAAGTCTAGCTTGCACTGTGATCTTCCTTTTTGAGTCTCGATGCCACAGCTTTGTGATAGTACAGTCGTCTGTCATTACGCTAAAAAATAACTTTGGTGGTTGGCGTCTGTTATAACACTTGGATCTCTGGCGGACGGGCATGTCTTGCAAGAAAGAAATTTTATTTTCGTACAGGCCTTGACATTTTCTCACAAAAATTTGAAAGAAGTTTGATAGCTTTGTCGTTTACTTCTGCAGGTGCCATGTGCTTCTTACCGAATTTCGCACCTCGGCGACTTTGACAAGCATTTCATGTGTTCACACTCATGCACGTATTCGCACAACATTTGATAATTTTTAAAATTTGCCTTGGCTAATTTTTAAAATTTCCTTCGGATGTTTGTTGTTTTACACTTAGCAGCAGCTGCCATGTGCTTCTTGTTGAATAATTTGTGCATTGGTTTATTCACAGCTTGGTGACTTTGACATGCTTTTGTGTATGAACAACGACCACTACTGATTAAGATCTATACAATCCTTCTCCAATTTCCAAACTACATCCAAATTTCCGCAGCACTTTCATAGTCCCTGCTACACTAGTTTAAACAATTATTGAGCTGAATGATACAAGTACTTCTAACTCGGATATAGAAAAAAAAAACAGCAAGTTACAAAACAACGAAAATGTAAATATATTATTTCATTCATTACGTACAATATAAACAAGCACACGCTTTACTGCAAGTGACTTGCTTCATAGTTGAAGTTTTTCCATTCAAACCACAGCATTTCTAGTTATCTTATGGCGTTGTTCTGAGTAAAATGAGTTTTATCCACTTCAAGGTATTGGGATCTAAGTATTATTAAGCTGTTTGCTTATTATTTTTCACAAGCCAAATTATGGCTAGAATTTTGCCGTCAGCAAGCGCTGTGATATGGCTTCTACATGCGGGATGTGAAATTCCGCATTTCAATTGTTTCAATTCCTATCCACTGAAAATCACAGTCAGATACTTTCTCAGATTTTTGTGGCCCAGATTATTTGTGTTCCACTGTTAAAATTCAACCTAGTTAAAAATTAAAAAGTTAATCTATCATTGTAAATATTTATATTGTTTCGCTTAATTCCAGTTCCTTCACAAGCTCCCAGCGGCTTTACTGTGACTGCAATCAGTTCTACCAGTATTACAGCATCCTGGCAGCTGCCACCAGAATATGCCAGGCATGGAATCATCACAGGATTTAAACTGTTCTATGAAAAGAAAGCCTCTGATGGGTCCACAGTGTTAACTGTCAGTGGTGGAGGAATTCACACGAGAGATGTCACTGGACTTGATAAATATACAAAATATGAATTTCAGGTGTTGGCCTTCACTTCTGATGGTGATGGACCAAAGAGTTCAGTAATGGTAGAAAGAACTAAGCAAGATGGTAAGATTTCTGTATCGTCTCAATAATAATACCCTGGCCAAACTGTGACGAGGACAAAAATATAAAGCTTGACACAAGACATTAGTATGTATGAAGGAATTTCCAGAGAATTAATTTTTATCTAATTGTTCAATTGCAGTTCCTTCACAAGCTCCTAGCAGCTTCTCCCTCACTGCTAAAACTTCTACCAGTATTGAAGCATCATGGCAGTTACCACCAGAAGACTCCAGAAATGGAATCATCCAAGGATTTAAACTGTTCTACAAGGAGAAAGACTCTGCAGACTCTCCAACCATTGTTACCATTAACAGTGGAGCAACTCGATCAGAAGTTGTCAGTGGGCTTGATAAGTTCACAGAATATGCATTTCAAGTGTTAGCCTTCACTTCTGTTGGTGATGGACCAAAGAGTTCTGCCAAGATTAAGAGAACAAAGGAAGATGGTAAGAAAAAGCAAATAACATAAATTATATTTCATACCCTTTTGTTGTTTGTTACATGTAAATGCTGGGGATTTTCCCTAGAAATTTGACATCAGAGAACGGGACTGTTGATTAAGATTATTATAATTTACAATTGGTTCATGCTTTAGCGTGCACTATGGAGTTATGGAGCACGCGGGAAGTTTGGAGAGCTAGAAAGAAGCGCAAGAGTTGCCCGAGGTGATAGCCGATGGCAACTCTAGGTTCTTGAGTGCACGCCAAACTTCCCAAGTGCTTCATAACTCGATAGTGCACAGCTAAAAGCATGAACCAATTGTTTTATAACATAGCAGGTGGAATTGTGCATTAAATCAGATGCGGAAAACGGACAACAACATCAGAAGTGATTGTTCGCGGTAAGAGAAATATTAAGCAACATAGGAATTGGTTTTATTTCAAATTTTCTGTTGAAAGCTCGAGTTTTATTTTACTATAGTTTAAATACAAACTTCTTTATTTTTAAAAAAGAAATAACGCGCAAGAATGGCACTTTTATTTAACAATTATTTCCTGATTAAATACAAATTCTCTTAACTACAGAGAAGAAAACATGCGTTTTTATTGGTTAATTTACAACACGCCACATTTTCAGTTTCTGTGAGAAAACGTACAGCTCGCACAAAATTCGAACAAAGAGTCAAAATAAGTCAAAATTCTTCAAAAAGTACATCGATTACCGAAAATAGACCTTTGCAAAACGGTTTGAGTAAACACTGAAAACAGTATGACAGTAAATGTCAACAAGTGTGGCTAAAATTTGATCCAAGAGTGACATGGACATTTTGAACGGTGCAGTTGTTGAAGAAAGATCCGAAGCCACTTAGTGTTTTCTCAGTTGCACTGGACACAACGATGCTGTTTTCCTGCACTTCTTTCTGGATGTTTATGGCGGTGACAGCAAGAGATTTGGATCTGTCAGGTGTCAAGCTTCTCGAAAGGACTTCCTGCAGGTGCTGCAGGTACGCTATCAGCGTGCACTATCGGGATTTTGAACACGCTTACGTATGCTGAATTTGATTGCGCGGCTCTGCTAGCTATGTTATAATATTATTTTTCAAATCATTTTTTTACTGATTGTAATGTAGGCTTAAAATTTAATATAACCAATTAGTATATTCTCAGCTCTGACTATTGCATTTCTAGCTTTTTGATTGGCTAAAAAAATCCGACTATGAGCCAATAGTCGGAGTTTTACGTCATATGGAAAATAGTGCGCCAAGTTTTTAACTTCAGCCCTCTATAATGGCTGACACAGGCAGGTTTCAAGAGCTGTTTCCCACAAAAATTCGAGAGATATGGTTTGAGAATTTTCTAAAACAATTATTCCATTCGCCCTTGTTGGATATGAAGTGATTATAATCAACTCGCGCTACGCGCTCGTTGGTTATTTTATCACTTCATATCCAACGCGGGCTCATGGAATAATTGTTATTTAGGCCGTAGGGCGAATTGTTTCTTCAGCTTGTATCTGGCAAGTCTGAGAAGAATGACTGTTTTAGTAAATTTTCCACTCCAGTTATTACACTCATAGGAATTTTTACCGTCTTTCCCGTAAAACTGTGAACACCAGAAAAAAATTCTGGAATGTTTATTGTGTAGTGACCAATCGCAGCAAAGTTCAGGACATGTGAACAAACCTTAAAACCACAAACTAATGACCGTTGCTGTTTGCGGTTTAGTTTTCTCACACCTGATTGGCTTTGTAACACAATAACACCTGATTGGCTTTGTAACACAATAACATTCCATAAACATTTCTGGTGTTCATGGTTTTACGGGAAAGACTGTAAACAGTATGCTTGTTCAGTTTTACTGATATCGTTACAGCACGATGCACCACCAAACAAACTTGTTTGACAAGTTAGCCAATCAGAGAGCGTGAATTTGTTTGAGTTGTCCCGCTTCCTTGTCAAAATATAACCTTGTTTACAAATGTGATTCGACAGGTTTCATGACAACAGCTTTGAACATTGTAGTGAGGTGGGACAACTCAAACAAATTTGTGCTCTCTGATTGGTAAATCACAACTGTCAAAAAAGTGTTGGGTGGCCACACTAAGGCATGTTGCACTGTAAGATGTGGATTGTATGAAAAGTTGACAAAATTAGTTATACGTTGCTCACTTTGTAAGTTGAATGATACACGTGAGAAAAAGCGAGTGAGAGAAAGTCTTCTTTGTAAATATTCTAGATACGCTCAGTCACCTAATGATGTTGGTTAATTAATGGGAAGATCAGAAATTACTTGACACAGGTATGTGTGTATGTACAGGTATGTAGGAATTTCCAGAGAATTTATTTAATAATATTGTTCAATATTGTAGTTCCTTCACAACCTCCTAGCAGCTTCTCTCTCACTGCTAAAACTTCTACCAGTATTGAAGCATCTTGGCAGCTACCACCAGCAGACTCCAGAAATGGAATCATCAAAGGATTTAAACTGTTATACAAAGAGAAAGACTCTGGAGGGTCACCAACCGTGGAACATATTAACAGTGGAGCAACTCTTTCAAAAGCTGTTAGTGGGCTTGATAAGTACACAGAATATGCATTTCAAGTGTTAGCCTTCACTTCTGTTGGTGATGGACCAAAGAGTTCTGCCAAGATTAAGAGAACAAAGGAAGATGGTAAGAAAAAGCAGATAACATAAATTATATTTCATACCCTTTTGTTGTTTGTTACATGTAAATGCTGGGGATTTTCCCTAGAAATTTGACATCAGAGAACGGGACTGTTGATTAAGATTATTATAATTTACAATTGGTTCATGCTTTAGCGTGCACTATGGAGTTATGGAGCACGCAGAAAGTTTGGAGAGCTAGAAAGAAGCGCAAGAGTTGCCCGAGGCGATAGCCGATGGCAACTCTAGCTTCTTGAGTGCACGCCAAACTTCCCAAGTGCTTCATAACTCGATAGTGCACAGCTAAAAGCGTGAACCAATTGTTTTATAACATAGCAGGTGGAATTGTGCATTAAATCAGATGCGGAAAACGGACAACAACATCAGAAGTGATTGTTCGCAGTAAGAGAAATATTAAGCACAGGGTTCGTACGGGTCCTGGAAAACCTGGAAAGTGCTTGAATTTTATTATGGCATTTTCCAGGACTGGAAAGTACTGGAAAAAGATTACAGGTCCTGAAAAGTCCTGGAAATCTGTTAAACTCAAGAAATGAATTGTTCTGAACTAACTTTATAAGGAATGCGAGGCTTACAGTTGGGAGAATTTATATTGGGATCTTGGACGAAAAAGGGTTTAATGTGAATTTTGGAGTCCTGGAAAATTTGACGTGAGTCCTGGAAAAGGCCTGGAAAAGTCCTGGAAATTTGTCTTTGAAAAGGGGTACGAACCCTGTAAGCAACATAGGAATTGGTTTTATTTCAAATTTTCTGTTGAAAGCTCGAGTTTTATTTTACTGTAGTTTAAATACAAACTAGGCAGGGTGATGTATGGCAGGAAGTTAACCTTCCCGGGCCGCTACGGTAGCCATGAAGGCCTGCCTGGATCTATCCTGAAACGTGCTGGCTAACGGGGACCCTGGTGAAGCTGACTGGGCCAATCACCCACCAGTGGATCGAATTGATTACAGAAACGGAAACAGTACTGAGCAGCCTGACTCGTGAAGAGACCTCCTCCGAGAGCTACATGACACCATCTGGTGAAACCCCGCCGGGAGCCAGACGGCCGATACCTCTTCTGTCGATGAAGGCTACAACAAGGATAGGGACCTGGAACGTCCGCACTATGTATGAGACAAGTAAAGCCGCACAAGTGGCAAACGAAATGCGTCGCTATAACATCGCGGTGCTTGGAATCTGTGAAAGCAGATGGAATGGAGCTGGTTGCTAGCAATGGAGCTGGCAACAGGAGAACAGCTGGTTTACTCTGGACACGAAAATGAGCAGCATGCACACACAGAGGGAGTGGCTTTTATGATGAGCAAGTTCGCAGCAAAAGCCTTGATTGAGTGGGCCCCTGTGTCACCAAGGATCATCACTGCACGCTTCAACTCTAAGGGTAGAAAGGTCACCCTCATAAACTGCTATGCCCCAACCAACAACACTACTGATGAGCTAAAACAAGAATTCTATGACAATCTCCAAGGTGTTCTAGATCATACACCCCGACGTGACATCAAAATTCTCATGGGGGACCTAAATGCTAAAATAGGCTCGGACAATACGGGCAGAGAGAGGATTATGGGGTGCCATGGACTAGGCTGCCGAAGTGAAAATGGAGAGCATTTTGCCGACCTGTGCGCTTTCAACGATCTAGTTATTGGTGGTAGCATTTTTCCCCACAAAACCATACATAAAGCCACCTGGATCTCCCCTGATGGTAGAACATCTAACCAAATCGACCATATCGCAATTGGCAGAAAGTGGAGGAGGAGCCTTATAGATGTGAGAGTCAAAAGAGGGGCCGATGTTGCCTCTGACCACCATCTTCTGCTTGGGATAATAAAAGTGAAACTTAGGGCCAACCAAGACCGCACATGTACACCACACTACAAATACAACATCCAAAACCTGAAGAGCAAAGAGATAGCAGAAACATTCAGCTGCTCAGTAAAGAATAGGTACTCAGCCCTTGAATTTGTGGAGGAAGACGTAGACAGTCACTGGACAGCACTGAAACACACCTGGCAAGAGTCTTGTGACGAATTCCTGGGAAAAAGGAGAAAAAGCCAGAAAGAGTGGCTTTCGGCAGAGACATGGAATCTGATCACACAGAGGAAACGGTTAAAAGTCGAAATTAACAGATGTAAGGAGCAAGCCAAGAAGAGCAACCTAACTTCAAGGTATTGGCAACTCAATAAGGATGTAAGGAAAAGTGCTAAGAAAGACAAGAAGGCACTCTTTGATACTCTCGCCACAGAAGCAGAAAGTGCAGAAGGACAGCGAAATATGAAAAGGCTATACGACATAACCAGAACAATGTCGGGAAAGAGAAGCAAACCGCCAAAGCCAGTTAAGAACAAGGACGGCGTTATCGTCACTGAAGAACAAGAACAAAGAGCAAGGTGGGTGGAGCATTTCCGAGACATATTGAATAGACCACCTCCCACAGAAATGCCGAACATCACTGCTACTGAAGAGCGCTTACCCACCATCTAAAGCAGAAATTGAGCGAGCGTTGAAGCAGCTAAAGAATAGGAAAGCAGCAGGTCCAGACGGTATCCCCCCAGAAGCTCTCAAAGTAGACCCGAAAACTACAACAGCCATGTTACACCCGCTTTTTCTTCAGATCTGGGAGACAGAGAGGGTTCCAACCGAATGGAAGAATGGTTACCTTGTCAAGCTGCCTAAAAAAGGGGATCTGGGGCTCTGCAAGAATTGGAGAGGAATCATGCTCCTCTCAGTCCCCAGCAAGGTTTTCTGCCGAATTATTCTTGAGAGGCTGAAACATGCCTTAGATCGCAAATTGCATTGCGAGCAGGCAGGGTTTAGGGCAGACAAATCTTGCATCGATCATATTGCAGCCCTGAGGATAATAATCGAACAATCTACAGAATGGCAGACTGCATTATACATGAACTTTATCGACTTCGAAAAAGCTTTCGATAGTGTTGACAGGAATGTCATCTGGCAACTCATGGGTCATTATGGAGTTCCACCAAAATTTATCAAACTGATCCAGGAGCTATATGAAGCCTCGTCCTGCCAAGTTATCCACAATGGGAAGCTGTCAGAGCCATTTGAAATGAACACGGGAGTTCGACAAGGCTGCTTGCTGTCACCAATGATCTTCATAATGGTTAGAGAGGTAGAGAGTCAGGGGAAAACAGGTATACAATGGACACTTACAACTCAACTCCATGACCTGGACTTTGTAGATGACATATGTCTTCTGTCCCAGAATCTGCAACATATGCAAACCAAGACCGAACATCTTGCACTAGCTGCAGAGAAAACCGGCCTCAGGATCAGCAAAGAAAAGACCAAAGTTATGAGAGCTAACAGCAAACGGCTGGAGAAGATCAAGCTGAGAGATGAAGAACTGGAGGATGTTCATAATTTTACTTATTTAGGGAGCGTCGTGACATCAGACGGAGGAGCGGATGAAGATGTAAAAAGCAGATTAGGCAAAGCAAGGCAGGCTTTTAACACCCTAAGACCAGTGTGGAACTCAACATCAATATCCACTAAAACCAAGCTACGAATCTTTACTACAAATGTGAAGTCAGTTCTCCTTTATGGTTCCGAGACCTGGAGAGTCACAAGATCCATATCCAGCAAGCTACAAATCTTCATTAATAAATGTCTGAGAAAGATCCTAAAGATATACTGGCCAGAGAAAATCAACAACAGGGAACTTTGGGCAAGAACAGGGCAAGAATGCGTTCCAGAAGAGATCGCCAGGCGCAAATGGAATTGGATCGGCCACACTTTGCGGAAGCCAACATCTGACACAACCAGGCAGGCCCTGGAGTGGAATCCGCAAGGCAAAAGGAGGGTGGGAAGGCCAGTGAAAACCTGGAGGAGGTCAGTAGAAGAGGAGCTCAAACAAGCCAACATCACCTGGAATGCGGCAAAAAGAACAGCCGCAAACAGAGTCTGCTGGCGTAGTACAGTGTCCGCCCTTTGTTCCACGAGGAACCTAATGGTCTAACTAACTTAAATACAAACTTCTTTATTTTTAAAAAAGAAATCACGCTCAAGAATGGCACTTTTATTTAACAATTATTTCCTGATTAAATACAAATTCTCTTAACTACAGAGAAGAAAACATGCGTTTTTATTGGTTAATTTACAACACGCCACATTTTCAGTTTCTGTGAGAAAACGTACAGTTCGCACAAAATTCGAACAAGAGTCAAAATAAGTCAAAATTCTTCAAAAAGTACATCGATTACCGAAAATAGACCTTTGCAAAACGGTTTGAGTAAACACTGAAAACAGTATGACAGTAAATGTCAACAAGTGTGGCTAAAATTTGATCCAAGAGTGACATGGACATTTTGAACGGTGCAGTTGTTGAAGAAAGATCCGAAGCCACTTAGTGTTTTCTCAGTTGCACTGGACACAACGATGCTGTTTTCCTGCACTTCTTTCTGGATGTTTATGGCGGTGACAGCAAGAGATTTGGATCTGTCAGGTGTCAAGCTTCTCGAAAGGACTTCCTGCAGGTGCTGCAGGTACGCTATCAGCGTGCACTATCGGGATTTTGAACACGCTTACGTATGCTGAATTTGATTGCGCGGCTCTGCTAGCTATGTTATAATATTATTTTTCAAATCATTTTTTTACTGATTGTAATGTAGGCTTAAAATTTAATATAACCAATTAGTATATTCTCAGCTCTGACTATTGCATTTCTAGCTTTTTGATTGGCTAAAAAAATCCGACTATGAGCCAATAGTCGGAGTTTTACGTCATATGGAAAATAGTGCGCCAAGTTTTTAACTTCAGCCCTCTATAATGGCCGACACAGGCAGGTTTCAAGAGCTGTTTCCCACAAAAATTCGAGAGATATGGTTTGAGAATTTTCTAAAACAATTATTCCATTCGCCCTTGTTGGATATGAAGTGATTATAATCAACTTGCGCTACGCGCTCGTTGGTTATTTTATCACTTCATATCCAACGCGGGCTCATGGAAAAATTGTTATTTAGGCCGTAGGGCGAATTGTTTCTTCAGCTTGTATCTGGCAAGTCTGAGAAGAATGACTGTTTTAGTAAATTTTCCACTCCAGTTATTACACTCATAGGAATTTTTACCGTCTTTCCCGTAAAACTGTGAACACCAGAAAAAAATTCTGGAATGTTTATTGTGTAGTTACCAATCGCAGCAAAGTTCAGGACATGTGAACAAACCTTAAAACCACAAACTAATGACCGTTGCTGTTTGCGGTTTAGTTTTCTCACACCTGATTGGCTTTTTCTTTGTAACACAATAACATTCCATAAACATTTCTGGTGTTCATGGTTTTACGGGAAAGACTGAAAACAGTATGCTTGTTCAGTTTTACTGATATCGTTACAACACGACGCACCACCAAACAAACTTGTTTGACAAGTTAGCCAATCAGAGAGCGTGAATTTGTTTGAGTTGTCCCGCTTCCTTGTCAAAATATAACCTTGTTTACAAATGTGATTCGACAGGTTTCATGACAACAGCTTTGAACATTGTAGTGAGGTGGGACAGCTCAAACAAATTCGTGCTCTCTGATTGGTAAATTACAACTGTCAAAAAAGTATTGGGTGGCCACACTAAGGCATGTTGCACTGTAAGATGTGGATTGTATGAAAAGTTGACAAAATTAGTGATGCGTTACTCACTTTGTAAGTTGAATGATACACGTGAGAAAAAGCGAGCGGGAGAAAGTCTTCTTTGTAAATATTCTAGATACGCTCAGTCACCTAATGATGTTGGTTAATTAATGGGAAGATCAGAATTTACTTGACACTGGTATGTGTGTATCTACAGGTATGTAGGAATTTCCAGAGAATTTATTTAATAACATTGTTTAATATTGTAGTTCCTTCACAACCTCCTAGCAGCTTCTCTCTCGCTGCTAAAACTTCTACCAGTATTGAAGCATCTTGGCAGCTACCACCAGCAGACTCCAGAAATGGAATCATCAAAGGATTTAAACTGTTTTTCAAAGAGAAAGACTCTGGAGGGTCACCAACAATGGAACATATTAACAGTGGAGCAACTCTTTCAAAAGCTGTTAGTGGGCTTGATAAGTACACAGAATATGCATTTCAAGTGTTAGCCTTCACTTCTGTTGGTGATGGACCAAAGAGTTCTGTCGAGATTAAGAGAACAAAGGAAGATGGTAAGAAAAAGTAGATACAGTTATAATTTTTTAGGTAAGGTAACGAGTCCAGTCCGACCAAGAGGTCGGTCGACGCATCAGCAAACGCGTCAGATGACAACCTTGACAAGCGTGTCGGCTGAAGTGTTTGCTGACAAGCAATAAATCTGATTGAGCCAACACTCGAGATACAGTATATCTTTGGTACGATTAATGTGTCAGGCCAGGGATTTTTCCTGGAAACCTGATGTGACAGAACAGAAGTGTTGAATGTACAATAATTATTTTAATTCCTTTGTAACTTATTGTACCTTAGGCTAGAATATTATGTTATAGTTTTTTATGCAAAATATTTTTAATTTCTTAAAATTTATTTTAAATGTATTGACGTTTGCACTAAATTATGCATACTAGCCATTATCAATGTCATTGCTGCTGCCATGGTCATCATCGTCATCATCATCAGTATTATATTACTGGAATGACTCCAGGGTTATTATTGACTATAATAATGATCAGTTTGATGGGAGATACCCTACAAGCAGTGGTTTTCTCTACACTACGCTGCCACCTACGCTATGCTGCCACTGCTTGCAGGACTAATCGCAAGATTACAACATATTAAACTTACTTGTACTCTTCTAAATATTTATCAGTCACTACTCGCACCTTACTGTGGTCTGATCTCTTGGTGAAATGCATTTAAATCTTTGTCTATCATATTCTTGTCCTTCAAAAGTGCACATTGCAGCTAATATATGACAACCATGCGATACCATTTTCCGTTAAAGCAAAAATATTATCACAATAAGCACAATTGTTGTATTATGAATCCATTTGCAACCCTATGTATGATATAAACAAAGATATAGTGCTCCAGGAAATATTTTGAATCTGTTTTCTCAAATTTCTAGTGTCCATTCCTGTAACACATGTTCCTCAACTTCTGGTCATTTTTATGCAAAGGAATCTCTCATTAGTGTCACACAAAATGCTTTTTTGTATGTTAGGGTCAAAATTTGGAATGGGATACCTGCAATTCTAAAAAAGTGCAAAAATTCTTTTAAAAAATCCCCAAAAGGAAGTTCTTTTGATATACTTGAAACTGCAGACTCCTATATTGAAGTGGAAACGATATTGACCAAATGAAAAGCTGTCAGGGTTGTCCGTAACAGCCATCAGCCGGAATTAACCAGCTACTTTGGTCGTTTGTGCCAGCTACTTTTGTGATTTTTTATTCCAATTAGCAGGGTTCTCCTTATCAAGCGGTAACCAGTAAACTTTACCTCCCATAATACAACTTTTTACAGCCTGAAAACAATAAGATACATGTATCTCGAAAAAAATCTGCGGAAAACTCAACAGTCACAGAGTAAAACCACATGTTCCACCAATGTAGTCGTCATTGAAAATCAAAGAAAACATGAAAAATTAACGGTGAATTGACGGAAAAATGCAACATTCATTTACGACTTTGTGCCAGTATTTCATATTCTTTATTTCCTTTCACCTTCCAAATCTTTCGCAGTGTTAATATATTTCGAATAAAGAGCAGGCTTTAGTTCATTTAGTGGGATTTCTCTGCAAGTGCACGTCTTTTGTTGCCAGATTTTCGCTCTGAAGTGGCAGCACAGTGGTTTCAAAATGTTTTGAAGTAGGCATCATTGACTAGAAGAGTAGGCAGCTGTTATAATTGAGCTTTTTGGTCACAAGCTGATTGCTATGACCAGAGTCAAGTAGCCGGTGGAACTCTGGCAGTCGCCACCTTGTTTTGAAACCCCTGCAGCAACAATCACTGCTGTCCTTTCGTTTATCACCTCTGCCAATGAAAATGAAAGTAGTCATAAAGGAAAAGAACTAAAAATAACTTTAGAAGCGAGAAATATTACTCACATTTTACATTTTGAAGACGGGCCGATTAGAAGTAGTTTGTGTATGTGAACGTAGCTCACACGTAGTGAAGGCAAAGGTAGCTTTTGTTTGTCATTTGTGGCCAAGACGTAATGATACCGTAAAGAACAGCCTTGATTCACTGTGATTTCTTTACTGGCTTGAAAAGTTCTTTTATCTGCTGTGCTGAAAACTAGGGAGAACACTGAACACTGGCACAAATATATGAAAATAGTAATCACCATCCAGCTACTTGCCTGCTACTTCAAAAGTTGTGGACAACCCTGCTCTATGTCCTCCTCTTTTGCTAATACATGTATAATCTGATTCTTCTTTTCCCTCTTCATCTCTTTTCAATTGTAATATTAATAATAATAAAAATTACATGTAGTTTACTTTAATTTTGTTGTATAGCTTAAATCTGTGTTATTATGTAAAGCTAAGTTTTCTGTTTTCCAGCATGTTTTATTGTAATTTATTGTGATTTGTCTTTTTCATTATGCTCTCTTGCTCATCTTGTCCCGCCTCAACTAGCTTTGCAGCTATTTACGGGACAAGCCCCTTATATCTTCCTTTTTTAAATTTGTAAATAAATTGTTGTTGTTGTTAAAAAAAGGGAAGAAGACAGATAAACATGTGTTATTAATTTAACAGTTGTGGATTTAATTCCGGAGTGAAAAATTTCCACTATTATTACAGTGAAACTACTGTAAGTGGGGCCACCCAGACAAAGTTAACCAATCACACTTCAGAATGAGAACAATGCATTTAATTCCAACATTTTCGATTTGAGCCAATCAAATGTCGGGTTCAAAACAAGGAAAAAAAACTGAAAAACTGAAAAAAACTTTACGACAAAAGCGCCTGGTGATAATTTGCTTATTAGTTTATCATATTCTTGGTTTCATTTGTTAGAAGTTTCGGCAGTAAATTTAAGCTAAATCTCTAACGATCTTTCTTTTAAAAGGCTACTGTCAACAGTTCTGCGCACTGTGTTGAATTTTTAGCACATGAATGGTTTCACTCAACGAATGCTCGTATATCAAGGTTATTCAGTTCAGTGTTTGTATATCTTGAAAACCACAAATGAGTGTATTCATTGTCTTCTATTCACCAGCAGAATCATCGAATTTACAATGTCAAAACCTGCCCCCAAAAAATAACAATCACCTGGTTGCCGGCCGTGGCTCAAGGAATTTCCCCCTTTCTGGATGACGTATGTTTATTTTCAAAGTCTTATTGTAAAAACTCTGGTGTTTTAAAAAGGGCGATGCTGTATATCTGTTTCGAGCAAAAAGTTCAATTGGAGGATTTTGTTTGCCACGCACTTCCAGAAGATATGTCCATCGCCAGGGTCATCATGTTTAACAAGTCATTCATGAACAGCCGACACTCTTCCGCACAGCTTTGTCTTTCAAAACCAAGAGCGTCGAATTAGAATACCATGGAAATCAAAGACCAGACGCAGTGCATAAATATAAATTTCTTTTCTTGTTTTCAAGCCCTAAATCTATATATTACGATTCAAACTGGTGCAACGGTTTATTTTAGCGAAAAATATTTTTTGGGGTTAGGTCCACTTTAAGAATTTTCATTTGATTAGTTTCTAATCCTTTAATTCACACTTTTCTCATCAGCACCTGATCGGCCTGCAACCATCTCTCGCATTGATATAGCACCAACCAAGTCTCATGGCCCAAAACTAAACTTCACCTGGAGTGAACCGACAAATGCAAATGGAATTGTCCAGAATTTCAATGTGTTTTATAGCCACAAAGGAGAAGCACAAAAAAAGACCTTTGGAAGCAATGTATTAAGTTACATTTTTGATGTTTTGGGTGGAGTCACGTATCAGTTCCATGTCCAAGCTGTGACTATCAAACCTGGACCAAATGCCACTCTTAAGGCAGACATCCCAGAGTATAGTAAGTTCAGTTGTCATTTGAAGCACAAATAAATCAACATGTTGAATATCTTGCTTGTATCATGTTTTAATTAACCCTAATTATAGTAGTTGGGTAAAGCAGAGAGGCACTGAAAGTTATAAGAAAAAATAGTTCTTTGTGTGGCATAATGGCAGGTTATTTGTGACACTTAGACAGTTGCTGGTTCATGCATTTACACAGATTAAGGTAATTCCTTAGTTTTGCACTGCACATCCTTATTGCTCACAATTTCATGCGTGATGAGTGTGCGCACATTGAAACATGGCGGCTTTTCCTTTTTCTCTTTGTTTAATGAATTGAACAATTAACTGTCTTCCTGTACAACAAATATAAGCCAATTCCCAGTGTTGAAAAAGAAACAATAGTTGAAAACATGAATTTTACAAGCCAATCATGAGCAAACATTGTAAGATATAATTATAAGGGAGGTGCTGTTGCTCCTAAATGAGCACAGGGACCAAATAGAGCACTTTTCATTTTAGTGTGCACTATTATGCAGAAGGATTGGTTTAAAAAAGCTTGTATCACTTTCTCTTCCAATCAGATAGAAAATTAAAATTAATCTGGAGTTGTTCACAGATGGTTTCCCACACTTAGTGTTGGCGAGTTTTGATTGTTCAATAGGATTATCTATATCCTTTGTGGTTGGGCAGAGTAATTACTTTAATTGGTAACTTACCAGTGATTGGTTTTGGTTTTACGTACAGCACTCAGTTAAAAATTGCTCGCAACAATAACAGTGTTAATAAAAGTCGTGTAAATTTTGATTTCATTTTTGGAACTTTCTGTGAATATTCTTCTTTCTGCACAACTTGTGACATTTAGTTTTACCTTTGACTGGTGTCCACCAAAAGAACATTAGTAGACATGACTGTCTTTAGCTGTTTTATTCATCGGTCTTGGTTAACTCAAAACTGTTACCTTACGGGACTTTGTGATCAAATCCCAGTTACCACAAACTTTTGCCAGTTTCGAGTTAACCAAGACCGTTGAACAAAACAACTAAAGACATATATACAGTGACCTGAAGTAAAATATTTATAAATGCATATATCAGTAAGAACATGAAGTATTTAACAACTTTGTGCATAATGTTTCATCTTGCGTTTCAAATCAGCACTTTACTGCACATACATCTGTGAATAGTTTTCTCCAGATTGAGTCTACATGTAACACTGTACACTGTACAGTTGAGTATTTAGCCTTTTTGTTCAGCGGTCTTAGTTAACACGAAACTGAACTTTTGGTTCTTGATTGCTAGATTGACTTACATTCTTACATGCAGATGAATATCTGATTTGATTTTGTTGATTATACATTATTTACATTCCCCTCAAAAGAACCCAGTGTTGGTCCGGATAACATTTCATATTCTAAAGAGAAAGAGACCACCTTTAACATTTCATGGGCACCTCTTACAAGAGAGAAGAGCTATGGCCAGGTTATCTTGTACGATGTAAATGAAGAGTTGGTGTCCAGAGGAAAGCGTCGTAGAAGATCTACCATCAGCAACAGAACTGTTAATACGACAGCAACATTTGTTGTCCTGTATGATTTGTCACTGTGTTCCCGATATGATGTGTCTGTTCGAGCTTATACCAGAGCAGGACCTGGACCCTACAGTCAAACTGTGAAATTGGAAACATCAAGTGAGTGTAATGAAAACATTCTAAATTTGATTGTTATTGGATACATCTATTAACTGGTTCCTTTTGACAAATAATATCAGCAAATATCTTTTGAGCCCTTAATGGGCATGCTAGGGAAACATGAGCAACGGGTAAAATGACTGTGCAGAATTATTATAATCTGTGAAACTGTTGATTAATTATTAAATAATAACCTCTTATTAATTGAGCTTGAAAGTAGTACTGGGGAATATTGGCCCCAGGTCATGGCAGTACAGACCGACGGCCAATATTCCCCAGTACAGCTCGAGCAAGCTCTGTTAGTAAGTAGTTTATCATTATCAATGGAACTTGAGCCATGCTTCTTTTTTTTTCTCTCAAAATGCACTTTCGGTCACTTCCAATTCAAATGGCTTTCACCATGAGATGTTTGTGTTGACTTGAGCAACTTAGAATTAACAAGTTACCATGGGTTTCAAAACAAATAATAATATGTTGAGTGAGAGTATTTAGTATACACGTTTCTTTCCGCTGGTAGTAGCAAATTTTAAATTGGCCAGTTTTCGAAAACAGCAAAAACATGGCTTGTGACCACTTCCATGGAAAGAACCACTCAGAATACTTGGTAACCCAAATACACCGCTGCAGTCCCGGATGAATTTTATCAGTGGTATGTTTTCCTAGAAGACACTTTCATCTGTATAATAATTACAATGTACACTGTACATGCGCAGCATACCAAAATGTCTTTCTAACTAGCATCTTTAGTACCAGTACAACATTTTTGAATTCCTTATTTTATATATCACTATTCCGTTATTCAAACAAAGAGAAGATGTAACGTAACCAGGTGAAAGGTAACGCAACAAAATACGGAAACAACAATATGGCGTAATAGAGGGGGACACAGCCCTGTGGGAGGTGTGACGCGACTTCAGGATAGGTGCACGAACAAAAAGCCTCACTTATTCCCCCACTAACGTGGGAGTAGAAGAAGAGTATTGGCAGAGCCTTTCTTATCTCCCCAGCACAGCACAGGCTGGATCGGACAATATGAAGGCTAGGATATAAGATGGCAAGACACAAGCAATGCCAAACCTTGGGGGAAGTCGCTATGCAGACTTAACCGAACCACAAGGAGTGACCCCAGTTTATTGACAAAGAACAAATAAAAGCCCGTCTCCAAGGGAGGGAGGGTGGGAAATTTTAAAGCTCAATTGTTACAAACTGTGTACTCTCGTGCAAAGTGCCAGGATAATGCCCTCTGACAGTGTATTGAGATTTATATAGCAAGACAGTGTCTCAAGGTCTGACCAATAGGTACAGCTGTACTATGAACAAAATAGGCGCAATGTGGTGAGCTTGTTAGCAATGAATGAGCTAACAAATATATGAGCCAATCCAGGAGAAGCTAAGATATTTTGCTAGATTATACCACGAGATAGAAGCTTAAATAGAGATATGAATAGTGTTTTGTGCTAACTGCTAGAACAAGGGAACATTCACTTATGAATTGAGCTTTCAGTATTGCACTATTGCTTATCCTACTGGATTGCGTGACGAACGTAAACAGCCTAACCCTCAAGGGGTGTCATGTTCCATTAACTGCGTTTTACCGACCAGTAAAAGCGGTATTAATGTAACTAAAAATCTTTAAGGTCACCTTATAACTTCAAAGACCACAATTATTCACCACATCCTGACTCTGAGGACTTGCTCTTAAACTTGTTAACTACTCAATTAATTTTTGAAACCTTATTCCAAAGAACCGGAATCACCCACAGACTTACAAGCAAAAAACTCTGGAACAACAGAAGTGTCACTGGAATGGAAAGAACCAAACCTTAAGACAAAGGAAGATGTAAAATATACAGTAAGTTTCATGAAAGTATTTTGTTTTCGTGGTTGGAAAATTATCAAAAGGAAGTTTTAAAAAGTGATGTTCTTTCCTTTTGCCTGATCATACATGCTTGTGCACGTAGAATACTACTGGTAGCTAACGGGCATTACCAAGAATTTGGGTCCAGCTAGTATCCATATATTTAAGCACATCTCTTGCGGCAATAGCTCTGCTTAGGCATGTGTACATGTTGTTAGTTATTGTTATCGTGAGGTTGAAATTATAATCAGATTAACCTATAGGTTGCAGACAAATATAACTTTCAAACTGGAAAATTGTTAGGGGAAACCTTTCTATTGTAACCTGAGCTAGACTACAATCCCACATGGTGTTGAGCCATGCTTTTGGAACTGGAGGAGTAAAGTGTTTTTAGGGCATGGAGTTCCTGTTGTTGTGGTGTGGTCTTAGTGCACCCTCAGAAGCTTTGTACATGAGCCTCTGGCTCGGGACAATTGGGCAACCACTCCCCGCTCTTTGAAGGCTAGCCTACAGGTTTGGCCATTCTTAGACTTGGATCCTCTCTACGCAGAGGCTGCTTTCATTTTATACAGGTCGCATAATGTGGAGAGAGGTGAAAAGGAAACGTACATTGCCTGGGACAGAGGGAAATATCAGTGAGAAATGTTTTCTCACTGTTTCTCCACTGAATTGATATTGCAGTAATAGAACACCAAAAGACTAACATGTCTAAACCGCCCAAGGCACCTTAACCTATTGTGTTCATCTCTTAAGGTTAAGTACTCTGGAACCAAGTCTTATAATGCAACGTTTAAAGATGAAGGTGTCAGGGAAGTAGGGAAGTTAACAACATATACTGTGGCGGATTTAGTGCCAGGTTCTGAATACAAATTTGAGGTTTATGGAACATCTGTTTGTGGAAAAAGCGATCTCATACATGTGACTGACGAAACAAAAGTTGATGGTGAGCATTTTATGAAGACTGCGCTGATAATTGTGGTTTGCCTTATTGTATTTTATTGGTGTTTTGACTGCCTTTGGAGCCACTGGATATGCAAACCAATAACTAGTGCTTAGTGCTGTGATTTGCCCCAGGGGGGGTACATGTATGACAAGGTTGGGGGGGGGGAGGAGGTCTGACATATTTTTTGGGTTGAAAATTTACATGCTCAAGAGATCTGTCACATATTTTTTTAGGTCCTGAGCGAAATTTTTGTTGCATTCAGTGGATCAGAAAAATATTCATCTGAATTCTCAGCTACATGCAAAATCATGCATTAGAAGAGTCTGTTTGATTGAATAAATCTGTATTGAGGTATTTAAGTTTTGTATTTTTCTGCATAGGAAATTTTGATCCCAGGTGTTTTTTCGGGTCTAAAATTTCAGGCTTGTGTATTTTTTTTTTTGGGGGGGGTTGCAATATGAAGCTCTGTCGGACCCCCCGTCATGTAGAATGCTAGTACCCCCTGGGGATTTGCTACTCACACTTTAGATAGTCAACAAAGTTTCCAAAATTACTATCACTTTGAAAATGGCTTCTCCTGTTAGGTTATAACTTTTAGATTTCCAGTGATTTGATGTTCAAGGTAGTTTTGTGTTCTACATCGAGAAGTATGAAAATGGTATACAAATTGCAATTCTTTCTTTGTTAGCTCCAAATGCTCCAGTTCCACGTGATTTGACTGATGTGACTGTCTCTGAATCAGCTGCTGAAATTGATCTGTGGCCTGCAGAACAAAGAAATGGTCCAATAAGGTGACTATTAGTTAGACGGCAGGCAGACAGACAGATTGAAACAGAAAATAAGACAGACAGACACAGAGAGAGAAAGACACACAGAGAGACACAAAGACTATGCAAACACTGTTAAATCATTCACTTTCCTGTAATGCACCTAGTGACATCAGTGAGAATACAATTTCTTTTCCCTTGTTTCAGTGCTTATCAAGTCATTGTTCTAAAAGTTGCTGATGGAGTTAAAGAACTTCCAGATGATTTGGATTCAATACTGAAAGACTCGAACAGAGACAACTTGAACTTTTACATTGCGGCTGACATAGGAAATGCTCCAGTGCATGAAAAACCTTGGAAGTTTATGGTTGGTGATGACAAAACATATGGTGATTATATAAACAAAGGGCTTAAGAGAGGAGATGACTACATTGTCTTCCAAAGGGCTGTTACTGATGAAAAGGATGTTGTAAGTAAAACTGAACTAGTAAGTCATGTGGATGAATAATTCTGATTATTTGTTTCAAGTGCTGAACTGAATGATGACAATTATTCACAAGTTAACTCCTGGATAAAATGAATAGAGGGGGTTAGTTTCTAAAAAAACTGTGGTGCTGTGTCGGTGAGAAGTATAACAATATAATTTTGTTTTATCAATTGGGTTGATAATGTCAATTGGCCACCATAAAGAGATTTAACTGCGACGAAGGGCTAACGCTCGAAACGTCAGCAATTGAATCTCTTTACGATGGCCAATTGGCATTATCAACCCAATTGATAAAACCATTTTATCCTGAATAAAATGTTGTTTTTATTCAAATCAAGGTCATGTAATGCAATGGCCTCTCAGGGGTTTCAAAATGTTTTGAAGTAGGTGCCATCGACTGGAAGAGTAGGAGGCTGTTATAAGCGAGCTTTTTGGTCACAAGCTGATTGCTATGACCAGAGTAGCCGTCGGCATAATAGTCAAGTAGCCGGTGGAACTCCGGCAGTTGCCGGCTTGTTTTGAAACCCCTGGCCTCTTTCATGTTAATTTTCTCATTTGCATTACAACTAAAATTCTTTGTGCGGTAAAATTGTCTCAAACTACATTCAATGGTAATGGATTGCAAACATGAAAAGTTAACTATGAAAATGTCGTAATGTGATCCCTTCAATTTCCATGGATTTCTGTATCATAAACCATGTTAGAAGTTGCAGAACAGTTTACCCCTTTTTAAATGACTACATTAAGCATTCTGCATGTAAACAGCATAGTAGAGTGGGTTTCCAATCCCGCTGAAACCCTGAATTTTTTCAGACTTCTTAATTTCTATTTAATTGATTCAGAAAATAGTTACAGTGATGAGTGTACATCATAATTCAATATTGTCAACAGATACATTTTTTTATTAATTTTTGCAAACTGTCCAGATTTAAAAATAAACTGGACAGTTTTAGCTCAACTGTCCAAATCGGAAAAAAATCTGAACACCTTTCATCAACCAATCAAATGTCAAGAAAAACTAGCTTGGAGGATGAAACATTTGCCATGTTCATAATAATATTATATTTTGGATGCTATATAACATGCTTGTCCATGCTTGTCCAATTTGGAAATAATTGGGTTCCAAAAATTTCTCAGACTGCCGAATTGGACTCGCCCTACATGCTCGTCCAATTTGACAGTCCTTGGAATATTTTTCATCCAACAATTATTTTCAAAGTGGATAACATGTGGTTTGAGCATATTTATTCTTGTTTGCTTTGGATTTGCTTTGCATTACTCAGTAGTTGGTTTAAAATGCTTGCACAACTTTCTTGACCAATCAGAAGTAAAACCATGTAAAACCAATCTTGGTTTGGCTGCACTTATTTTCCTATGCTTCGTGACAGCTACACATATTATTTGTTTCGAGTTTTGGTTTTGATTGGTTCATAGGATTTTCTGTGTCAGGCTGCATCGTGATTTGGCCAGAGTGAATGCTTGACTTTTGGTTTTGCGACACTGAATCGGCATTTGTGCTAGCACTAGTAAACACCAATGTATTTGGTTAAACTTACTATTTATAAATTGATTTTCATCATATTCAGTTAAAAACTTCTATACTGAATTATTCACGCTTTTCATATTATTTCCATAGCGTATTTTAGTGAGCAAGGTCAGCAAAGTTGCCATAATTTCTGTCACTCCAGGTAAGATTTCAGTGAAATTCGTAAAATTTGTACCCATTATTGTGTACCAATTGTTTGTTTATAGCACCAAATCTAAGGGCCAGTTACTGCTCTTATTAATTTTTTGTTTTCTTTTGTTTCTGAAAATCTTTATTTGCTATAGAATAGTCAATTTAGATTAACAATGTGTGATTTCTTTTTAAAGAAGCTGCTGGAGGAAAGGAATCCAAGGGTTCTGATTCTATTAACCCTGTGTTTATCGCTGTGCCTGTGGTCCTGTTGCTTCTCATTATACCACTTGTTATTGCTGTGCTGTATTATCGGCGGTATGTTAATATTCCTTGCTACAGGTGGAGAGAGTCACAGACCAAACTGTTAGGGATTTGCGGTGTTGCTCAGATATGTGATTTAGTCATGATGCGTTAAAGTCAAGTCTCATTAAAGGGGCACTGTCACTTTTGCTGTTTTTGGGTCGATTCTGCCAAAATCATTGTCTTGTGCCTGTTATCGTGCACAAAATGTTCCTTCTACATGATTATCAAGAAGTAATTTGAGTGAAATCTTAGTAGGGAGAGCAAACTATGATATTTTTTGGTTGTATTGTTTCATTACATACCTTAAAAACTTGAAAAAATTGGCTAATTTTTTCAAGTTTTCATCCATGTCAACGATAACAAGAGTTAGCAGTTTCAATGTAGAACTATAGTCTCTGGCAACAAAACTACACCATTATTGTTGGGTTTCCATCGATGCACAGGCAGATTTTATCTGTTTCATGTGACGCTACAACTAGCATGACAATGCCCCTTTAAGTGTATTAGCTTCATACAATTCGTGTGCATTACTGAAGTACACAGGTCCCAGGTCCCACGTTTGCAGGCAAGGGTGACCTAGTGTTCTTGTGCAAGCCCCTTTCTATCACAGTGCCTTAAAGGAGCTTTGTCATGGATGATACATTTTCGAAAGTTAAGCTAATCTTAAACTTTTCAAATTTGCCACTTGCAATCCTTTTCAATCTTCCTCTTCCGAATTCCTCCTTCTTTCTTCTAAGCTTATTGTTATCTCTTTGGGGTTTTTCTACCTTGGTAAATTATTTCAAGGTTTCCTTTGATTTGAAGGCAATTTTGCGCATTACCAAAGTTGACTTCTTATGGTGATTAAGCCCCTTTAGTGAGTTAACAGAAACTTGGCAAATGCGTAGTGATAAAAGTGGACTGGCGTCCTATCTATGTGGACTCTGGATCCATACGAGTTCAGTAGCAATATTCTCCTAGACACTTACTGTAGGAACAGGAGTTAAACATGGCAGAGATTAAATCCATTGACCCTTAGTAAAGATTTTACTGTAGTTATAATTTACCTAACTGTGAGTGCTCTGTTGGAAGACTAGGCAAATGTGCAGGTACAGCTCTCGTTATTATTTTGGTCTGGTGAACTTGGTGTTTTAGGAACCCTTGATGTATTTAGAATAAACCCTGTTGTGGATTTTAACCAAATTTGCTGTTTGGTGTTCATTAGGAGGAAGCAGTCAGGAAGGATAAACAAAAACAAGAGGACTTCTGTTGAACTTGATGACATTGCTTGTGGTTCTGATGATAGCACTCCCAGCGCAAGCAATCATGTTTATCAAAATATGGCTGTTATCCAGCAGCGTCAAAAAGGTAATCAAAAGTGTTATCTATTATTGCATACCACAAAAGCAAGATTTTACACAGCAGTACAATTCAGAATGAACATTTGGAGGCATTCAAGAATTGGACTCTCAAATTCAATTCCATGAAGATTTGTCCCATACATTTATCTAATGGTCATTGTGGCGTCACGCTATATGCTTCAATTAAGTTACTCCTTTCATTGTTTTTAGTCAGATGAATTTTATTACTGTAATGATTAACACAGTTCATACACAATACAATACTAGGAATGAGTAATTCTACTTTTACACAGGAACTTATAGGGTCATGTACAAGTTGTTTGCGAAATAACATTACGAGAGTGACGCTTTTATAATGCAATACACTACAGCACTGATTGAACGATACTGGCCTAATTTTGATGCCCTTATTACGGTTATACCGTAACATTTGCTAACATTTTTCTGGGAAGCACATTTCCCTTACACATGTCTGTAATTACAGTGTTCGAATACAGTAGTTTGCTTTCAATGGTCCTTGTCATTATGATTATAATTTGTGCAATTTTATAGCATGGTGAAAAACTGAAGCTTAACCAAAAAATTGAGCTGTCAATATATAGATTTAGCCAAGCATAAAAGCGGAGCTCCATATTTTTGCTGGTTCTTAATAATTTCTCTGAAATAAATAAGAATAATTAAAAACGTCAACTCCAATTGCATAATGTCCGCTGAGAATGGCCATAAAAAATTAAAAAATGCTGCCAGAATAAAAAATCGGGCCTGAGCCCACAATCAATGAAAACCCAATGACTGGTCAGCGGTCAACTTACCGGTAAAAAAACACGTTACCTCGATGAGTTTTAAGCTGAGCCCGCGATCTTGTCTTGTGATACTGGTCAGCGGATACCTCGATTTGTCAATTGACCATAACATGGATGTCCAATATCAAAGATGTAAGCTGAAATAAAGGCTGACAAGGTGTGGCTACCCCAATGGCCGCCATTTTGTGTGACTTCGTCGTCGTCGTTGTAGGGCACACGTGCCCGTGATCCTTGCCACTGGCCATGTCGACCATGAAAACTTGAATGCATGGTTCTCCTATTTCTATGCATGTACGATTGTCCTTCTCCTATGATTATGGGGCTCCGCTTTGCGGCCCTTTGGGCCGCTGGAGCTCCGCTAAAAGTTTCTTTGTTATTTGTTCTCACTTTGGGAATGCTTTCCCGGCATTATGGTTTACAACGTTTTATGCATTTTGACTAACCAATAGACTGAAACTATAAGACAATTAAGGTAGCTGGTTTCAATAATGTTCAGAATCACATTATTTCGATCATGATTGGAATAATGTATTGCATATCCTGCTGCGAATACTTTTTGCAAAGAAACATGTTTTGTTCATAATCACCGACTTGCTGGTAAGTATGTTTCGACGTAGCTTGAACACAGCAGTATCAGGCTGTTCAAAACTTCTCTGTTATGTTAATGCAAAGAACAGTTCAGAAATAAAGGGCAGTGAATGGTTTAGATAGACTTTTGTCACGTAAAACACTTGAAATGTTGCGGCATTGTTTACCTAGATAATGTGAAAGTACCTCCTTCTGAGGAAAAAGAACTGGTCTACAGTAAGGCTGAAGATAGTAAACCTAAAGCTATTCCTGCGGCCGAGTTTGCAAGATACTTCAAAAACAAGTCTGCTAATGGAGCTATTGTGCTGCGAGAGGAATTTCAGGCAGGAGTTTATTTGTATACGTATTTGTTTGTTATTCACCAAGTACTAATTGACTTATTGGCATCTCTGCAACGTGGGCTCTGCAAGGAGGTACATCAACGTTCGTGCACTTTGAAAAATTTAGCCTGAATTTTTCAAGATCGTCATTTCCAATCCGTTTCAATCTTCTCTATCCTTGATCCTCTTTGGTTTAGTATCACTCCTTTGGTGTTTTTCTTTCTCAGCAATCTATTATTTTTAAGTTTTCTTAAATTTTAAGGGTATTCTAGGCTGTCAAAGAAATAACTCAAAATATTGTGACGTACGTAGCTCCTTTAACTTTATTTTCGTGACAAATTCAGTTGGCAATATGCACAAACCTGTTCGAAATTTCCTATTTTCTTAGCTTCTAGCTCAATCAAGACTATTTCTTACTAAGAATGTGCAAGTAAAAAATACCTGTTATTGTTCAGAATTTACCAGGTGGTATGCAGTTTTCTTGGGAAGTTGGCAAGGGCAACAGAGTCAAAAACCGTTATGGAAACATAACAACTTGTGAGTAATACATGTCATATATTAAAATTTACTTCTTTTTCTCGTAAAAAATCCTGTACTGATAAAGAAAAATTGGACCACTATGCTTGGTTATGTAGCTCTTAGCAGAGGGCTGGGTTCATGGTTTTGAACTGCTCGCCATTACTGTACCTCAACTACCAAAGGAGTAGTGAGTTGGCATAAAGGCTATTGTGAGAGACATCCTAAAACTTGTTTTCCCTGGACAAAAAGATTATTCCGTTATTTTATTTTGCATATTTTATTGTGGCTAGCGCTGGACAAGATTTTCTACAGTTTCCACTTTGATTGAGCCATGCCAAAATCTAACTAATTGCACATAGCCTCTATTGTTAGCATCACATCAGTATCAATGACATGTTCTATTTTCATAACAGATGACCATTCTCGTGTTGTGTTGGAGAAAATAGAAGGTGACCCAACGTCTGACTATATCAACGCTAGTTATATTCCGGTAAGTAGATTTCACAGGAGTTATTCCATGAGCGCACATTAGATATGAGATGGTAGATAGCCAATAGTGTTCCCTCTGGCACATACATGTACACCTACCATGCTAGTGTTTTATGGCATATGATTTATATAGCATGGCCTGTTAACCAATCAAAACTCGGGAACTGGAATATACCATGGCTAGTTTTTAAGAATTGTTCAATTATTTGACAACAAACATTGCATGGTTGACAGTGTGTAATGTATGTCTGCATTTAATTACCTCACTTAGACTTTTGATGAGGAAACTATGTGCTACATTGCCACCCAAGGTAAAACTAGTAAAAGAATCTTATACAGACAAATGCTCTGTTAAAAAAAGTAGCCTTTGATTATTCTATTTATGAAAAGAGTGCATGTGAACTGGATAAGTTGAAATATTGATTTTCAAAGGGAGGTAGATGGAAGTGACAGTTAGTAAAGTGATAACAAACAAACCAACCTAAAACATGAATTATAAATTTGACTTGGCGCTGTTTGAAAGCAATTTTTTAAAGCAACTCACACCAAGACATACTTCCATGGTGCTCTTTAAAGCTAATTCATTATTTCAAAGCGAATCATGCAAATTTTTAAATGTGGCTATGTTGCCTTAATTCCATTGAAGTGCAAGACAAGGCAACAAATCTTGCTACTAAATTGAAATTTGTTAACAAAATAACAGATGAAAATCAAAGTGAGTGCTGCCGACATGCCAGTTTAGCTGGGGAATATGGTTATATCTGAATTCTGTATATTATTTTGTGTATTATTATTTACTCAAATTGAGTACGGTAATGCAGCGATAAAGTAAAATGTGATGTTTCCATCAGATTAGTGTGCTTGTTAATGTGTTTCCTACACATACTTAATACTTTGGTTAATAGGTCCAAACAAGGTGACATTGAATGATTTTTGGCGAATGATCTGGCAGGAGAACTGTGCAACAATTGTCATGCTAACAAACCTGGTTGAGATGGGAAAGGTACGCGTTCATTTAGCCCTACAGATTTTAAGCTGGGAAAAGGGCAGTTAGTGGGGCGAGGGAATGGCTAAAGGGAAGGGAAAATGGTATAGGGATGCCAAGAACTAAATGGGTATTTCCTGGGGACACTCTTTTAACAGACCTGTTCCAAAATGCCTGTGCCATTCTGGCTTCTGATTCGTGCCTCAAGACCTTGTGCCCAATCAGAGGCAGCAGTACTAGGAATATATTTTTGCATTCTTACACGAATAGGTACACAATGGCACAGTTGCTTGCCATGGTTGTCTGGGTCATTCACCAAGGATGTCCTAGAGGAGAAAAATCCCACTCACAGCACATCTGCAGGCAATTCACCGAAAAAACTGGGCTTTTTTTAGCAATGTTATTGCGTGCTCTATGGACTATTTGAATAATAATCCAGAATGAAAGTTGTGCTGCACGAGTCTGTGAAGCTGCCAATGCCTTGACATACCTGCAAATAACAATGCTCTTTAGTATGACACGAGGCAGCCAAGAGGACCCTTTGATTAGAATGGGTAGAATCCCCCTGCACTATGTAACCACACCGTTAAGCCCTCGCACCTTCATACGCACAGTTCATTTATGTAAACTTGTTTGGGACTTACTGCATTCATTTTTGGACACAGCATTAGCAACAGTGTGATGAGTTCCCAGTGTTGTGATGTGGCCTTTTTCCATTGTGACGTTAAGGTTGGGAAATGCTTGGAGAAATTGGCTGTTAGGTTACACTGTAAATCATTTCCTTTTTAGAGCAAGTGTGACCAGTACTGGCCAGATACTACCACCAAGTATGGCTCTATTACAGTCACTTTGCACAGGACTGAAACCTTTGCTGATTACGGCATTCGAACATTTATAGTGGTAAAGGTAAGGATTAAAGTAAGTAAAAAGTAAGTCTGCGTCAGGCCAAATGGCCCATACTTCCACAGCTTATCCCAAATAAGAGTATTTCTACTCTTCCTGGGAGGCATGGTGGCGCAATGGTTAGTGTGCTGGACTGCAGCTTGGACTGTCCTGGTTCGGGCCCTGGTAGGGGCACTGCGTTGTGTTATTGGGCAAGACACTTTACTCTCACAGTGCCTCTCTTCACCCAGATGTATAAATGGGTGCCAGTGAATTTACTTCTGGGGGGTAACACTGTGATGGACTAGCTAGCATCCCATCCAGGCAGGGGGGTGGTAGAAATACTCTCTGACACTTAATGCTAATAAGCCACTAGGCTTGTATACAGACTTTACCTTATATTTACCCTGGATGGGACTGATGCTATTCCATCGCAGGGTTCCCCCCCAGCATTACACACCTGGGTGAAACGTTGCCTTGAACAACAATACAACATAGAGTCCCAGCCAGGGTTCGAATTCGGATCGTCCAATCCAGAGTCCACCACGGTAACCATTAGTAAGCAATTGTACAGTAAATAAATTGCACTAATGAGTAAGCTCGAAACAAGACCCTACTTTCTTGTGAAATTGTAAATCTAAGGAAAACTTTGGGATGGTTTGTGTTAACCATACATGTATTTGACAGAAGATTGAACATTTCAATAATGATATTGTACCAATGAGATAAACAAAACTAATTGTTAAAACGGTTTACACCTGTCACCCAAACGTCTCAGTAATCTGCTTGTGATTTTGTTGTGTAGGAATCAGAGAAACGCGAGGTCCTTCAGTTTCATTACGTCACTTGGCCAGACCGAGGTGTTCCACAGCATTCTACAGCTTTACTGGGGTTTAGATGGAAAGTTTACATTAGACACCAAGCCACAGGTGGCCCACTTGTTGTTCACTGCAGGTACTAAATAGAAGATGATGTTGAATTCAGTTTAAATGGGACTAGTCACCCTTAATTGATTGATCTTTGCTAATCTATAAAATTGTCCTCCAATCAAAGGAAACCGTGAAATATTACTCTGTTATTGCAAAACAAAGCGGTAACAATAATGATTGTGAAGTTTCTTAAGCATCAGCTTTCTGTATGCCATATTATTATGTGGCTTTGGCCACAGTCTTGTTTTTCCCATTTTAGACCGGTTATATTTTGCAATAGGAAAGTTACAAATTAAAGTTCAAAAACATTGAATTTTTTTACTAAAAAAGCTAAATGAAAGACCCAAAAAGCTTGGCGAGTAAAAGAAAATCACAAGAACGAACAAACTGTGGTGGCTACCTTGGTCAAGATTCCCCTTTACAGTCCTCCTGCTTGGTTAATAACAGCAAAGTCATAGTTAAGTCATCTTAGGGCCTCCACAGACGAGGTGATGCTCTGTTGACAACTATTTTTTATCAATAACTAAATGTCATCAACAACCGAAAAGCATTGTCAACTAAATGCGAAAATTGTACGTTGTCGACAAGTAAGCAGTTTCCCTTTTTTATAAGTGAAACTGCTTAGTTGCTTCGACAACCGATAGATATCGACAACTGAACACGAGCATAAGAACGACGTTTGGTACTTCATCAACTGGTTACCTGTTCATTCTTGCCACCTTTTACTTATGGAATCTTTAATATTAGGTTTCAAGTGTGGAACTCTGTAGATAAAAATAATAAACTCCTAACTCTCTCAAAGTTTAAGAAAAAAAATGAAACAAGAATTCGCCCAAAATTATTAATTGTGTAATTTGCCTAATAACTGATTTTCTTCTATGCTTGTTTTATAGTCATATTATTATAATCTTGTGTGCTTTCTTTGATGGCTAAATTACTAGATTTTCTTCTTTATGTGTGTTTGTTGTGTGTGACAAGCTACTACTTACTTTATGTATCGTCTTGTACCGACTGTTTTGATTCTTCTAAAATAATGGAAAAATATTGGCTGTCTGGTCTTTTTAGCCCTGTGGTTATTCCAGACAGCCAATACCATAAACTATTTGTAAGGTTTACTTAGTTAATTGTAATTTACTTTATTATTTGGTGCAAATAAAGAGATTGTTGTTCTTGTTTTCATATATAAGTCAGTTTGCTGAAAGTGCTATGCCTAATAATTCTTAATGTATGGCAGTGGTCAGCTTTCCAGTAACTGTTGTTGAAGACTCAGTTGTTTTCTTGTCAGTGCTGGTGTTGGACGAACTGGTACGTACATTGGCATTGACGCCATGTTGGAAAGTGCTAAGAAGAACAAGACTGTGTTTATTCAGAATTACGTGCAAGTGATGCGGAGATGTCGCCCTTACATGGTGCAGAAAGATGTAAGAAAACAGGTGGTTTGATGATATGAGGCAAGAGTGGAGGAAGGAAGTTGAGGAGGGGGGGGGAACAGTTTGTTTGTCTAAAATTTTACTTTCTATTGAAGAGTGACTTCTTATCAGCTTCATTTTCAAATACAGTAAAACCCTGCGTATTAGAACCTAAAATTTAAGGACCTTCGCGCAAAAATTTTCTACCATTGATGTTTTTCTGAAACTTTCACCACTGTAAGATAATGAGTAACTGATGTCAGAAATGCAAAAAAAATTGGGGGTCACCGACTTCGTTTTGGAGATAAAATGCACAGAAGATCAACCTAAATCTGAAAACTCGCGCTTCGTTAGCAGATACGGCTACAGTGTCTGTAAGCACAAAAATATTGCAAATAAATCTTTGAAATGAACGTATCTCTGTCAAATGTTGTTTAAATGGACCCATAAAGTGAATTTATTCAAGTGGTGTGGTTCCTAAAAGAAAAAAATCGCATTTAGCGACCACATTTCCACTCTCCTAACAGCCGCAAGATGGCTGGATACGATGTTCTATGGGCAGAAAACTTCAAAATTTTTAAACTTCCCACATTGATTTTTTGTTCATTTTTGACAATCTGCCAAGAATTGTAAATAAAATCACCTCGTGGAAAAAAGTAGGGGTCACCGACCATTTAAGAAAGTAAACTACCAGCAAAGTTGCGAAACGGCTCCTGGTGCTTTGTTTTTCCTCAGCGCGCGCGCTCAATGGATGACGTGACGTGACGAATTCCTTGCGCAGTAACGGTTAGGCTGAAATTTTAATTTTAAGCACCATTCACATAAGAACCATTTCAGGCTGAAATTTCAAAGTAGATTTTTAATTTCCGAAGTAATGTAAAGTCAACTTGTTTTATTTTCTTGTAAATAATACAATACAATACGCTGTATGATTTACGTGCCTTTAATGTTTGCGCTCCACTACATTCCATGTAACTGTGTGAATAATTTAATATAAAAGGTCACGCCCAAAAATTAAGAACCCATTTAAGAACCTAGATAGCCTGATTTCAAGTGAAGCAACATTTATATTAGAACGTATTCAGGTTCTTCTATGCGGGGTTTTACTGTAATTGAAGTTATATGCCCTGCTTACCAGGAAAAACGATGTTCGTTACTAGATTATTTGGAAAAAGAATATAGAATAAAAATAAGCAGAATGTCACTTAACAACCCCCTAATAGCAAAACATATATTTGAATGAATAGAGGGGGTAAGTTTCTAAAGAAACTGTGGTGCTGCGTCGGTGGGAAGTATAACAATATAATTTGGTTTTATCAATTGGGTTGATAATGTCAATTGGCCACCGTAAAGAGATTCAATTGCTGACGTTTCGAGCGTTAGCCCTTCGTCGGCCCTTCAATCGCTCCGACGAAGGGCGAACGCTCGAAACGTCAGCAATTGAATCTCTTTACGGTGGCCAATGGACATTATCAACCCAATTGATAAAACCAAATTATATTGATATATTTGAATGCTTTGAAAAGAGGAAAGGGGAAGACGGCAAAAAGTAAATACTCTAGGAATTAATTTATTAATAACTTATTTGGAATCCATAGTCGAAATGCTATTAATTGTATAAGACTCCAAATAAAACATGTCTGTCTGTCTGAAACTGACAGTGATAACAATACCCGTAAATAAACCGTGATTGAAAATATTTATACAGGGTACCACTTCAGTTTTGCAACTGTTATCAGTGAAGGCCCTGTAAAATAAAACAAAACTGAAGTGAAAAGATTGGCAGTAGCATATATCAATCCTAAACATTGCTTTCACAATTTTTCATCTGTTTAGGAACAGTACGTTTTCTTGCATCAAGCAGTGATGGAAGCTTTGACATGTGGAAACACAGAGATTGCTGTAAACGACTTACCAATTAAAATAAACAAGCTTGCCACAGCTCAAGAATCTTCCAAACAAACCGGATTTGCACAGGAGTTTAAGGTATGTAGTTGTAGCACAAGGCGTTTACCAGAATTTAGTTTTACAGTTATTTCCGTCCTTTTCTCGCCTTCTTCCTATTTGATCTCATTGGTTTAAACAGCGTGCTTTATCAGAGGACAAAGCGCGGAAACTGACGAGTGTTCTCGCCATGCATCACCTATACCGTTTTGTGTGTGTGCGTGCGGCTTATTTATCGCTTACAATCTCTCTTTTTTCGCTAAACGAAAGGGAATTTTCACTAATTGAAATAGATATTCCCAAAAATGAATAAGACCGTAAGTAATGTGCTTTTATTTAAGGAAATCAGAAGCGCTTCGAAAAGAATTTGGTAAAACAGAACGCTTGTGTTCAAGCAAACAAATGCACTCCGTTACGCCGTTCAGCTGGTGCGCGCAGCCTGAGAATGAAATTTCTATACAAATGTAAAGGTAAAACTAGTTTCTAGTAAAACTTTATCATAAAACAAATAAAAACGCCTTAAGAGTGCTTTGCTCTGTCATAACGCGCTTAAGGAAGTGATGAGAGCATTCAAGAAGTAGAGCGAAATACTCGCCCTACACTTCTTCTGTGCTCTCGTCACTTCTTTGCGTGATGAGAGCACTAATGAGATCGAAGTTAGATTGGCACTTGACGAAATGAATTAAGTCCTCTTTCATTTGGTGTATTTTTGTTTCATTAGCGTCTGCAACTCGTCAGTGAGAGCCAGGCATCAGGGGAGGAATCAGAAGCAGCATTTCAGCCTCACAACATCAAAAAGAATAGGTTTCCTAACATTGTGCCATGTAAGTCAGTGTTGAGTTTGTTTTAGATTTTACAGCGCGACGCACCTAAGTGTGGCCACAAGTTATAGTCTTGTTGACAAGTTATAATTAGCCAGTCAGAGAGCGCGAATTTGTAACAGATGTCCGCCTCCTTGCAATGTTCAAAGCTGTTGTCACGAAACCTCGCTCTTTTAACAAGGTGGCGGGACAGCTCAAACAAATTCGTGCTCTCTGATCGGCTAACTTGTTAAAAAAGTTTGTTGGGTGGCCACACTTAGGCGCGTCGCACTGTAATTAAAGAGACAGTGTTTCATCACATTTCCAAACACCGAGAAGAGAGTTAAAAATATGACTTGCAATAACTTACATGAAGAAGAAACATTAAATTGCGTTCGGTGTAAATGTGAATTTATCCCTTCTTGGAAACCAAAGTGTTATCAAGTACATGTAAAAAAGTAGTTTTCCATATTTCAAGAAAGTTCATAGTAACTTGTTATTTGGAGTTCAAGAATGTACATGTTTTTAGTTACAAAGACTTGTTAAGCAAACTTTTATTTCTTAATTGCAACTTTGCAAAGTTTCAAACAATCTCTCAGTGAGATTTTATTTTATATCGTTCTTTAATCTGCTAGTGGATAGTGCTCGAGTGTTCCTGAGTTCTTCCGAGCCACACAAGGATTACATCAACGCCTCTTTTGTTGACGTAAGTAGAAAACATATCTTATCTCGTAGCCATATCACAACCGTATGTTTGCCTTTGTATGTGGAAGTGTTTCACTTTAGTTTGAATGAGGTTCCTGTGGCTATTTAGAGGGGATAGGCAACAGTATTTAGGTAATTATGTTTATTTTCGTTAATTGACAGCGCTAAACTTCAAATTGGCAGAACAATATTGGCAAAATTACTGTCACATAACAAACAATGCTAATTCCCGAGCCGGTTATAATTAGTACATTGCAAATTGAGACTAACTCAAAAAGTCGGGCCCACGTTTACCTGGTCTACTCAGATGCCCTTTTTTGACTCTTTTGAGTTTTCTACAATTGAAAGCCGAATTAGCACAACTAACAGCCTGAACCAAGTCTTAATTTATTTTTAGCAGTTTGTTAGTGACCCTAAGATTTGTCTTGTCGTTTTTGATTTTCTTCCACGTTGTATTAGGACTACAGACAACGCGGTGCGTATATCCTGACTCAAGCCCCATTGGATAACACTGTTGCAGACTTCTGGCGCATGATATCACAGTATGATATTGGAACAGTTGTGATGTTGAACAACTTGAAAGAAGGGAAAGAGGTACACATACTACAGTAATTTCAAAATTTACTGTGAAACTACGATCTGTTCGGGTGACTCCTATTACTAATATTGACTAATTCCTAATTATTTGCATTTAATAGAGCGGTTTCCAATTAAGTGTCGAAAGTAATTAGCGAACTGCTTTGATTTTGATTATTTCACCTGTACCTCAGCCAGTGTCATCTACTGCATAACTTGCACTCTTTGCAAAAAGTTATACATCGGCGAAACAGGGAGACGACTAGGCGACCGATTTCGAGAACACCTTCTTGACGTAGAGAAAGACGACAAAAATGCATCGAAACCGGTCGCGAGACACTTCAATCTCCCAAATCATTCTAAGCAACATATGGCAGTCTGCGGCCTTTCCCTTCACCAAGGAAGCACGGAAAGTCGCAAAACTCTAGAACAAAAATTTATTTTTCAAATCGGCACTCTTAATCCTCACGGTATCAACGAACGCTTTTCATTCAACTAATTTATTCCGTTGTTTTCACGTTACCAGGCACCAACCAATAGCGAAGCTCCACCTTTCTCTAAATAAACCACACTCGACTCACAATTCCTTGATTCGCTCCGACGAAGGGCTAACGCTCGAAACGTCAGCTTTCGAATCTCTTTACGGTGGCCAATTGACATTATCAACCCAGTTGATAAAACCAAAATTATATTGTTATACTTCCCACCGACGCAGCACCACAGTTTCTTTACAAACTTACCCCCTCTACTTTGGTTTTGGTTTTACGACACTCATTTGAAACTTGCTCTGAGCTTGCAGTAGCAAAGTATACCGTAAAGGTTCATTGAAGCCACTCTCCCACAAGTCCTCCTCGCCTTTATTATTTGAGCTCCTCGTCTGGAATTTCAATTTCTTAAAGGGCACTATTATGGAGATTTTTCTGCCTTTTTTGTCCAAAATGGTGCAATAACTATGTCTAAATATCTTAGCTAGTACACAAAATGCTCCCCCAAGAACAACAGCAGTAAGTTATCAACTGAAAATTGTAAGCAGTTTTTAGCGATTTTTTTTTTTCAAAACGCAATGGCGTAATTTGAATGTGTCTGCCAGACTTTTTTTTAAAAAAGATGTTAAACTGCTATGGGAATGTCATGATAGTACTCCTATTCTTCCATGGACCTTTATATTTAGGTTTCGTCTTCCCTATAACTATCCATTACTCTCTATACACGATGGTTCAAGAAACCATTTGTTATCTCTCTATAGCGTTACCCACAATACTGGCCTTCTGAAGGATTCGTCAAGCATGGTGACATCACTTTGCAGATTCTATCAGAAAACGCTTCAAACAGCATCACGACCAGGACGTTTAGTTTATTGAATGCTGAGGTACAATTTCTTGTGAAATGAGTGATCATCTTTTGAAAAGTTGGGGAGGGGAGGGCGGGAGGAATGGATTGAAAAGTGGATTAGTCGTGAAAAGTACTTTAGACATGCCATCAAGCTTTTTATGTTTGAATCGTTGAAACCGATTTGTGTTAGTTTCGTCCGATGTTATTGGTTATAACACTCGTAAAGGTGGTCAGCAGTGATTATCCCGTTTTGATCCGTTATGTTTCAAGTCCGTTTGTATGTTTATTAAGAGCCACTGCCATGAGTATAACTTTAAAAATTCATCAGCCCAAAATTGTTTTTGCACCATTGGAAACCTACAAACAGTGGCCAAGCTTTGTTAAATTTGGAGTTCGCTAAATATGGAGTGATATCATTATGATACCATAAGGCTGTCAGGCTGACTTTTTTCAAGTTCTGTCCTCGTAATTTAGAAAAATTGCTGAAAACTATTTACGGTCACCCTCTTCCTGAAAAAAATTGCTTGATATCCATCTCTTTATGTTCTAAGAGCATTTCCTGTATGGATGAAAGAGCGTAGTTATAATTTTGTGTCCATTTTGCTAAAAAAAGCCCAAAATGTCCATCGCAATGTCCCTTTTATGTCGTGAGAAAGTCACATGTACCAAAATAAGTGTAGCGTAATAATTGGTTATTTCCAAGTTACCTTTTGCCCCTGTGTCAAAACGAGTCTTTGTGTCAAACCATTCATAATTATGCTGGCAAGCATGGTCCATTGGTTTGGCTGTAGCCTGCAGAGCAGGCGGTTTTTGTGGGCGGAATGCTTCGAAAACAGCGATCACGAAATTTTGAGCGCGCGAACACTGGGGAGAGCAAAAAAAAAGGGGAGGGGGGAGGGGGAGGGGCCGAGGTTACGGTCTTTCGTGATCGCTGTTTTCGAAGTATTCCCCGCACAAAAACCGCCTGCTTTGCAGGCTAGTTTGGCTGATGAACTTGTAATCCGGAGATCCCGGGTTCAAATCCTCCTCCTTTGGCTTCGGTTGTCCAGAATTCAACTCCGTCACGCTTTGTAAATAGCCAGCTGGTAAGCCTCCTACCAGGTGGGATTTTTAACAAGTTTATGTTTATGTACAATAGTTGTTTGTTTATTTAGTGTCCACAATTTGCACACCCAGTGCTAGACATCCAAATTCAGTCATCATCGTCATCATTATTATCATCATCATCATCGTCATCATCATAATCATAATAACTTAATTGACCGCTGCCCATTGGGGCTTTTCAGGGCCAATGTAAACAAACAAACAAATATTGTAAATAAACATAACAAGATTAAGAATTCCAAATGGCAGGAGGCAAACCAGTTGGCTATTTAAAAGCGCAGCCGAGGATTTGAACTCGGGGCTTCCGAGATTCAGAACAACACCAGCTAGTGGTCAGAACAGGACTTGAACCAGCGACTTACGGATTTCAAGTCCAACGCTCTAACCTCTCGGCCACGCTGCCTCCACTCCTCATCGTCATCATCATCTTCGACATCATCATCGTCCTCGTCACCACCACCATCACCACCATTATTATATGTCTCTTCTCAGCAACAAATGCTGGTGATGGCACCATCTTCACCAGCCGGGTGTCAACAAGTCACCTTTTGTTGAGGAGTTGGACTCTTTGAAGGGTCCTGGCACTTCCCAAGAGCCTTTTTCTAACCACATCTTAAACATTGTTTATTCACATTTCTTAGCCTCCCAAGAAACAGTCAACTGTCAATCATTTACAGTTCACTGGATGGTCCAACCGTGACTCGTGCCCAGTTCCTCGGGAAATCCTCGACTTGTTGAATGCTATTCAACGGTCTCAGCAGCAAACCGGAAATGGCGTCATTGTTTTTCAGTGCAGGTGAACAGCAGATTGTTAATGTAGCTCTAAGTGTACTAATTTCACGGAGCTCTACATTCAAATTCGCCATTTGTAATCCGTCTCTAACTTCTCCATTCTTAATCATCCTTGTTCCTGTGTGATTTAGTGTCACCTCCTAAGTGTTTTTCTTTCTTAAGTTAAGGTTAGTTCTTGATATTATGTTTCTACATTTACTTTACGTAGTTTGAAGATTGCAATGTTATATGTTTCGAATCGTTTTCGCTGAAAGAATTTCGGTTTTGCTCGCACTTTTGGACAGTGAAAGCGAGTCTACGCCTAATCGTTTTGACTTTTGTCATGATAAAAATTGACGTCAATTTTCTGTCCCGTTATTGATCGTACGTTTTGTCATCTTATTGTCAAAGTAGTCTGCGAATCCACTCTGCTGTCCCCTCGCGGACCACACCCACTTTAACAATGTGATGGCAAAATTCATGATCAGCTAACATCTGACGCCAATTTGTTAACTTTCAAGCCAGGTTTTTGTTTCGTCCACAGCCCACTGATATCATTTTTTTTTTGTAGTGATGGTGTTGGTCGCAGTGGCTGTGTGTCTACCATAATGTCAGTGATTGAGCGAGTCAAGACCGAGCAAACAGTTGACGTGTTTCAGACAATTAAACTTATCCGAGCCAGGAGACCTGGTGCTGTCGACACTCTGGTAAGCTACTCATTAGTCTTATTTACTGTGAAGTCTTTATTAATACTGGGTTGCCTGTTATTGTATCTGTATTTGGATTGATGTACTTGACTTCAAGCACTCCAAAACACTATTTTATATTTATTGCGGTTTCCAGTAGTCGATAAGTGGATTTCAAAGCGTTATCTTTGGAAGCAGGTCATTTTGACATTGCCCTCTTTTGTTTGTACTTATTATTTTAAGAATATTCAAAGCACCATTTTCCACTAACCTTCATAGCTTACCGATGCATATGACGACCAATTCTACCAATACACTTATTTTAACACAAAACTCAAACGAGAAACTGGGACAAACACATAACAGGGATGTCTTAAAATATTTTTAAAGTTCTAGGCTTATTGTCCGTTTTTCCGTTTTTTGCAGGATCGCTACGAGTTCTGTTACACGACAATCCAAGCATACCTGGATTCTTTTAGCACTTATGCGAACTTTGCAGATTGTTGAAGAGTTAGATTAAGTTGCGTGACTCACAGTCAGTTACGTTACTAAGCTTACTCTTCTGAAGTCGTAATTAAAAAGTTAGCTGGGTCAGTCGGCGTGGTCGCGTGGTCACGTAATCAGATATTTGTTCTAAACGATTGTTTCCAAGTTTAAATTTTTTATTCCCAATTTAATTTGAAATTTAGTCAATAGAGCATTCAAGGAAAATTTTTTGGTTCAGTTCTTCGAATTTCGTAAAAATTTTTGTCTGCAGGAATGTTAACGAAGTTGAAGAAATAGTAAACTATAAACTTTGTTTGTGGTAAATATTTAACTGAATAACTTAAATTCTGGCATAACAGTTCATCTAAACATGTGCTGGAATGCTGGTGAACAAAAACTATATCGAGTGGGTTTACATATATATGTAAACTTTTCACAGCAACATAGTTGCTACAAAGAGACTTTTTATTGTAACATTTCCAACAGAAACATTTGTGCTTATTATAAATACATTATTGTAGGCGATATCACATTTTTCAGAAAGAATTTTATCAGTTTAAAACATTCAAAATGTTTTTGTATATTTTTACTCAAACTGCAAAGCAGATTGTAGGCGATAATAAGATATGTGTTGCTTTCGTCTCTGAAATACATTTTTAGCATTGTATGTGCTAAGCTGCATAGCTATATGCCAAATTTGTAATTGGAAAGCACTATTAAAAGATAATATTTTCATATTATTACTTTGTAGTATAATTTGATATTCAGATAAAGGATGTTTTGGATGCTCGTGAATGTTTGTTACCTTATAATTCAGTGGTATTATATTCAAAAGGTTCCTCGACCCTCATGGGAGTGTATTAACCCTGGAAGTCACAATATAATTGTACAAAGTTAAAGGGAAAGTTTCAAGGTTTTTGTGAATGTGCAAGCTATTGCGTCCGCCCATTAAATTCCATTGCCATGGACAACGGAGTTGAGTGGCTTGCACATGCGCCGAACCGTGAAACTGTTCCTTTAAGTTAGTTTCACTAACCCCGTTTGAGAGCACAAATTATTTTGAATTAGCAACTCAAAAAAGGTTAGCGAGACAAACTTGCTACAAAAAAATCCGTACAAAGGAATAATTAATTGGCTGTCATTTATGAAAAGGGTGTTTACGGAAAATAGCACATGCTATTTAGTTCCAGTTATTTGCTCGAAACATAATCGTTTTGTCAAATCTTCCGAATCCATAAACATTTTTGAAAGACGTTTTTATATAAGTCAGTTGATTTTTCAAAACTGATGCACAGTGATTGACTGTTTTCCCAATAGGCAACTTTCGCAATATAGCTGGCATGGTCTTCTACGACTTTGGCAGAATTAAGTTAGTTCATATCTTTATATCTTACTTGATGTTTGAGGTAGTGGCACATTGCTAACTGTGTCGACATTAAAAAATTTTGGGAAAAGCTCGCAGTGCCTGTCATATTTTTGAATACAGTTACAGTTCGATTCAATGTCATTTGAATAATATTTTTCAGCTGTCAGAATCCATGTAAGGCCCACAATGATCTCCTTTCTGTTGCTCCTGTCCAAATTGATTACGTTCAAATTCCGGTTGCGCTTAAACGAGCTCCACCACAATATTTTGAGTTAGTTTTGCCAACAAACCAAATTACCTTCAAATGTAGGAAACCTTAACATAATCGTTTACTAAGGAAGAAAAACGCCAAACAGATGATGCTAAACCAAAATGGAACATGGATGGTTAAAGATGGAGAAGATTGAGACGGATAACATATGACGAAACTGAAAAAATTTAGGCTATTTTTTTTCAAAATGCAAAAGTCATGAAGTGTTTCCTTTAAAAAATGCTTTTTACTGGAGGCTCCACCACGAGGTGCAAACCCTTACCCTTTTATGAACCATTTTTGACAGACTGAAAAAGCACCCCTTTCAAAAACGAGATTTACGGAAAATTAAAGCTGACTTAAAGCTTGGTAAAGTTGTTTATCGAACTTTACGCTATGCAGCAAAGATCGTAAACCCGAATTTATGCTACTGTGCGTAAAGTTGATGTAAGCGTGGCGTAAAGTTGACATTTATTGAAACTTTACTGCAACGTAAAGTTTTCTTAAGTAAGTCTCATTGCGCAAGCTTTAAATATGAGTGTAAAGCTGACGTAAAGGTCAGCTTTAAAAAAAACTTAAAGGTGGCGTAAAGCTACGCAAAGTAGGCATTTACGTGGACTTTATATCGGCTTTACACCGCAGATAAGTTTTCTTTTCATGCTGTGAAAATGGTACCTACAGAAGGGTTTATACATCTCTTATTAATTTTTAAATGGCATAAGACCGTTTTTTCTGTTTGGAGTATCGGCGATATTTTGAAAGGTAACTAATGACAGTTTTGAATACGCTTTTATAAACTTCTAATTAGGTCTGGCCAGCCGAAATATCGATTTAAAATATACAACGTTGCGTTAACCTGACAGAAGTCTTTGACTTCTCATGGTTTAAAGTTTGGCTGATTAGATCTCCTGTGAGATCGAACGTACAATCAATATTTGATAAAAGTGCCCTCTTTTAGGCGGAGCCTCTGAAAATGCCACGCCCTTCTTTCTTATGTCTATGCTGGCCGAAATATGTTCAGTTTCATGAGTTTATGGCAAACCACAAAAATTTTACAGATCCCACCATTGTCAGCCTGCGTTGCAGACGAAACTAAACCCCGTTCGTCTGCAACGCAGGTGTTGAAATAAGTTCAAGTTCATTTTACAAATGCTGGGAAAACCTTTTGATACCCAGGGTAGAATCTATTGGCTTCGTTAATGTCTCCTTGTACTGGTTTGGAACCGAAATTATGGATTTTGTGCCGTGGATTTCCTCGTGAGTTAGTTTTTCTAAGCAGAGAACTAGTTTACTCACCCACCCCTCCCCGCAATCACCCTTCATACGCTGGCCCAAAATAATTCCCAGACATGTTTGCGAGTGTGGTACTTTCGCCATGTTGTCCTCTTGCACGTGTGAAATAGAAGAAAAAAGTAAGTTTATTTGAAAATTGAGTTTATGCCGAAGGTTTGTACTTTATTAAATGTCGTGTGAACGAGTGATATATCTTTTGTGAAAAATGAATTAGTAAACATGCTTTGTTTGCAGTCTGGGACCACTTGATGCACTTTAGTCAGAAAATGAGGACCTGGTTCTGCTGGAATTTTGAAGGTAAGCTTGGTATATTTACATAATTAAAACTAGGCTTAAAGTGCACCTAACCCCAAAATATTTTTCGCTAAAATAAACCTTTGCACCAGTTCGAAACGCGTTACACCTTTCGTTTATAGCATTCAAAAATTACGAAATACTGAGCATCATTTGTTGCACGACCGAGTCAGAAGGGGCGTGGGTCTATTCCTGGGTAGACGTCACAAACTGATTTGCATGCCTATTTACGAAGACTTGATGCAATGCAAATCAGTTTGTGATATCTACCCAGGAAAAGACCCAAGCCCCTTTTGACTTGGTCAGGCGACAAATGATACTTGGTTTTTCATTACTTTTGAAATCTATAAAAAGTTGGCATAAATTTTGGTTAAAATAAAAGAGACGACAAGGTGTAATGCAGTTCAAAGTAGTGCAAATGATTATTTTAGCAAAAAAAGTTTGGGGTTAGGTGCACTTTAAAGCTCCACAGAATACTGAGCCACTTATTTGCATGTCATTGAATAAGAATAGTGTCTATTGTGTTGTTCCTCATTCTTTGAAAGGTCACAACACATATAGTTGCTCCCACTGTTGTGTTCTGTAAATGTTGTGTTGTTTGGCAGAGGCATGTTGCAGCCTGCTCCTGGGTTTTCCTCTGTTGCTGCCAATAAATTATTATCGCAGGAGGTTTTACCCCGTGGTGCCAAATTGGTCTATGAAAAAATAAAAATAAAAAACAAATGTTAACAGTATAAGGTAAGTTTTGCATGATTTCAGTTATGTCATTTCCTTGTGTAAATGCCAGACCTGTGAAGTTATCTGAGGTCGTGGTGGCTTGACAATGCCTTCAATCCAAACCACAACAGCCACACCAATGAGGTCATCCGAGGTGCAGGCTAACACAACATGGGAATCACTTCAGACAGTTGGAGCTGACTGTTGTGTTCCTTTAGATCATGTGATCTTTAAATGTTGTGTTGTTTGGCTGAGGCATGTTGCAGCCTGCTCCTGGGTTTTCCTCTGTTGCGAAGAATAAATTATGATCGCAGGAGGTTTTACCCCATGGTGCCAAAGTTGGCCATGAAAAAAAGTTAAAAAGTTAAAAAAAATCAATGTTGAAATGTATAAGGTAAGTTTTGCATGATTTCAGTTAAGTCATTTTCTGGAGTAAAAGCCAGACCCGTGAAGTTATCTGAGGTCATGGTGGCTTGACAATGCCTTCAATCCAAACCACAACAGCCACACCAATGAGGTCATCCGAGGTGCAGGCTAACACAACATGGGAATCACTTCAGACAGTTGGAGCTGACTGTTGTGTTCCTTTAGATCATGTGATCTTTAAATGTTGTGTTGTTTGGCTGAGGCATGTTGCAGCCTGCTCCTGGGTTTTCCTCTGTTGCGAAGAATAAATTATGATCGCAGGAGGTTTTACCCCATGGTGCCAAAGTTGGCCATGAAAAAAAGTTAAAAAGTTAAAAAAAATCAATGTTGAAATGTATAAGGTAAGTTTTGCATGATTTCAGTTAAGTCATTTTCTGGAGTAAAAGCCAGACCCGTGAAGTTATCTGAGGTCATGGTGGCTTGACAATGCCTTCAATCCAAACCACAACAGCCACACCAATGAGGTCATCCGAGGTGCAGGCTAACACAACATGGGAATCACTTCAGACAGTTGGAGCTGACTGTTGTGTACCTTTAGATCATGTGATCTTTAAATGTTGTGTTGTTTGGCTGAGGCATGTTGCAGCCTGCTCCTGGGTTTTCCTCTGTTGCGAAGAATAAATTATGATCGCAGGAGGTTTTACCCCATGGTGCCAAAGTTGGCCATGAAAAAAAGTTAAAAAGTTAAAAAAAATCAATGTTGAAATGTATAAGGTAAGTTTTGCATGATTTCAGTTAAGTCATTTTCTGGAGTAAAAGCCAGACCCGTGAAGTTATCTGAGGTCATGGTGGCTTGACAATGCCTTCAATCCAAACCACAACAGCCACACCAATGAGGTCGTCCGAGGTGCAGGCTAACGCAACATGGGAATCACTTCAGACAGTTGGAGCTGACTGTTGTGTTCCTTTAGATCATATGATCTTTAAATGTTGTGTTGTTTGGCTGAGGCATGTTGCAGCCTGCTCCTGGGTTTTCCTCTGTTGCGAAGAATAAATTATGATCGCAGGAGGTTTTACCCCATGGTGCCAAAGTTGGCCATGAAAAAAAGTTAAAAAGTTAAAAAAAATCAATGTTGAAATGTATAAGGTAAGTTTTGCATGATTTCAGTTAAGTCATTTTCTGGAGTAAAAGCCAGACCCGTGAAGTTATCTGAGGTCATGGTGGCTTGACAATGCCTTCAATCCAAACCACAACAGCCACACCAATGAGGTCATCCGAGGTGCAGGCTAACACAACATGGGAATCACTTCAGACAGTTGGAGCTGACTGTTGTGTTCCTTTAGATCATGTGATCTTTAAATGTTGTGTTGTTTGGCTGAGGCATGTTGCAGCCTGCTCCTGGGTTTTCCTCTGTTGCGAAGAATAAATTATGATCGCAGGAGGTTTTACCCCATGGTGCCAAAATGGTCCATGAAAAAATAAATATATAAAAAAAATGTTAAATGTATAAGGTAAGTTTTGCATGATTTCAGTTGTCATTTTCTGGAGTAAAAGCCAGACCCGTGAAGTTATCTGAGGTCATGGTGGCTTGACAATGCCTTCAATCCAAACCACAACAGCCACACTAATGAGGTCATCCGAGGTGCAGGCTAACACAACATGGGAATCACTTCAGACAGTTGGAGCTGACTGTTGTTTTCCTTTAGGTCATGTGATCTTTAAATGCCGTGTTGTTTGGCTGAGGCATGTTGCAGCCTGCTCCTGGGTTTTTCTCTGTTGCGAGCAATAAATTATTATCGCAGGAGGTTTTACCCCATGGTGCCAAAGTGGTCCATGAAAAAAGTTAAAAAAATGTTGAAATGAATATGAGGTAAGTCTTGCATGATTTCAGTTATGTCATTTTCTGGAGTAAAAGCCAGACCCGTGAAGTTATCTGAGGTCATGGTGGCTTGTCAATGCCTTCAATCCAAACCACAATGGCCACACCAATGAGGTCATCCGAGGTGTAGGCTAACACAACATGGGAATCACTTCAGACAGTTGAAACTGACTGTTGTGTTCCTTTAGGTCTTGTGAGTACTTTGATTTATGAGATCAAGGGAAAGTTTGACCTTTAAATGTAGTGTTGTTTGGTTAAGGTTTTTGCAGCCTGCTCCTGGGTTTTTCTCTGTTGCGAGCAATAAATTATTATCGCAGGAGGTTTTACCCCATGGTGCCAAAATGGTCCATGAAAAAAAATTAAAACAATTGAAATCTATAAGGTAAGTTTTGCGTGATTTTATTGTTGCGGGAGTTTTTTTACTCAGTTCTTAACTAATTTTAATGAGCAGTTTAATTAAGGTATTTTATGTGTGATTATTTTTAACTATAATTATGGTATTATAAATGTCTTATTTTGGGGAATCTTTTATGGTTACAGATGGGATTTCATTATAAATTGACCCTTTTTTATCAGTGGTCGTCCTGGGGCCTGAGGTATTTTGAGGAGAAACTACATTTTGGCTACAGTTTTCTTTGGAAAATTAACATTCAATTTCTATTGGCAGGTTAGCTGAATGTCTGTGTATACTATCTTCCTGCTGACTTGAATTATAGGTAAGTGCCAGTTTGTATAAATTTGTAAAAGTGGAAATTATCCCATGATGTCACAGTGGCCATGTTGGTTAGTTTTTGCATGGAAAACAATAAATAGTGTTATTATCCAACTGTGCTTCATAGAGTACAAATAACACCTATTATTATACATTGTAGTCACCATCTGTTTTCTCATTGGCTAAGAGCTTACAGTTAATTCTGGGAAACAGCACAACCTACAGATTATTCACTAGCAGATTAGTGAATAATATGCGCAATGCATGATTTCCAAGAGCAATGTCTTCCATTCACGGACAGCGAAGTAAGAACATGGATCGACCCAGCAAGTAATTTAGAAATTGCTTAAAGATAAAGATTCGGAAAATACTAAAAGATCGACAAAAGTGGCAAAGGAACTGTTCTACAAATACCTCAAAGAGAAAAACGTTCATGAGTCACAAGACAAAAAAGAATTGGCACAAGCGTTGAAATCTTTTTATGTGGAAGTTCGACAAAAAGATGGATCGATTTACTCCATGGGAAGCCTGAAAACAATGTATAATAATTCAGATTAGATTCAGTTTTTGTGATATCTGGAATAATCAAGGTCTTGGTTAGTATTATCAGCCTCAGCCTTCCGGATATCACAAAAACCTCATCCAATAATTGTTTAAAATGCAGATATCGCAAATATCACACAGTATTTGTACTCCAGAGAACTGGTTTGAAATTTGCTCGCATGGACATAACAATTAGGCGTGTTGGATAATAAATGTTTTATTAAACGTTTTGCCGAGTAGTATCGCTGAAAATTTTTACTTGTTGTTTGTATTTGACTCGCCCTATGGGCTTATCAAAATACAGCCCAACTCGTAAAAATAATCAGCGTTACTACACAATGAAATGTCTAATAAGATAGATATAATATACATGCAATTTAACTTTATTTCAATGTCGATGTATTCAGCTGCATGTACACGAGGTAAGCTAACTGGGACACAATTAAAATAAAAGCAAAATTAAAAATAACGTAACTTAACTAACTGTGATTCAATTTTTTTAAAAGTAGTTTAGCAGTTGGTAATCTTGACTGGCAGAGGTTATAGCAGTCACTATTGTACTAATTGACTGTAAAAATGTTTTTCAACACAAAGTTATAAAATAATTTAAAAATGTAAGTGCTAAAAACTGTGGGGGATTTAACTTTGTACAAGGAATATTGTAACAGATGGGTCAACCTGACTTATCATGTGTTCAAAAACACTATAAGCAGTCATCTGAAGGTTACCATATAATTTAAAAGTCCAAAGCTGTTTAATTTTCCCCAGAAAATCTATGTTGATCTTTCATAACTTATATAAATAATTGTGGAAATCAAATAAATAACAACAGATAAATTCAGTACAGATTTTACTGGAAGTGAGGTTGAGTGAGGTCTGAAGACTTTTCATGCTGTTTTCTCAATATATACCGGTATTTTTGGCCAATAGTGGCATATTTGAAAAGAGCTATAACTCAAAGGGAATTTGTCCAATCTTCATCAAATTTTGAGAATGTACATGTATGTTAACATATTACTGGGAAAAATATTGTGTCGGTTATGGCAGTTTGCGTGCTATCACTCCCGGGCCAGTTTCTCTTACTCTTGATGTATAAAATTATGAATATCTTTTCACTGGAATTAATTAATGGAAAAGACAGAAATCTTTGTTAGTGACTTAGATAGTGATTTTCTGAAAAGTGCCACACCACTGTAATTTTAAAATCGCTCTGAGTTATAGCATCTGAGAGGTGATCAGAGGAAGCTTTTCCTGTATTTAGCTGCTCGTTAAACAGCCGAAAACAGCCATATCTAAAACTCACGCTATGATGCATTGCAAACTGTTGAATAAATGTACACCAAGTATGTTGATGAATTGTCTCTGATGTCTGACACGCAAATGTGGTTGGAAGAGTACTTAAGTGCAGTGGAATTTCATGCATGAAAGAAAATTGAAAGTTCTTTTTACACCTCCTATCTGGTATTCCACTTGTTTCAAATTTGCATAGGACATGCAGTGCTCGAAATTAGCGGTTGCCCGGTTGCCCGAGACAACCAAAAATTAGTTCGGGCAACCAGTTTCAAGGAAAAATAAAGGGCAGGTTGCCCGAGAAGAATTCGCCGGACAACCCAGGAAAAAATTGAAGTACTTACATTACTGTGATGCATAACAGAATAAAGATCAGAAGCTATAAACTTGAGACATAAATGTGAGGTTAACCATCTGATACTGATAGATAGATCCACAACAATTCTTAAAACACAGTAAATGGAAGGTTGTGATAATCAATTGAATGCCGTTCGCTTGATTCAATAAGCCACGATAAGCTTCCCGTGTTGTCTTCAAACCCAGACCTCCTCGAAATATTTTGGCGCACGCGTAAGTCTTGGGCAGAGGGTGGCATTGTGGGATGAATGCTTACAGATCTTTCAAGCGACGAATTATTTGAGGTAAGAGTCTTAAAAAGAAAGTTTGTCAGAAGTAGCCACGCTAGCCAGCTTCATCTTTTTTGGCGAACTGAATACAATAGCTACTAAGCTTTTTGGAATAATAACTAGCATTTCTTTCATGAATGGCTCCGTTTTGCTAGCATTTGCGGCATTTTTGCAACATTTTGTACGCCTCCGATGTACCATGAAGGCATTTCAATGAAACCATTTTGTTATTGTAACTATATTGCTCTTATGTGACTCATGGCAATGTGGACGCGCCTTTCTTTCTGTCAAGGAGTTGCTCTGAACGCTACGGTAAGTTGTTTACATGAAAGCGCGAACGGCTTATTTGCAGCTATTTCAAGGAAACCATTTCGATTCGCGTCTTTGACGTCAGATCACGGAAGAAGCTCTTTGAAATAGTTTTTAAAAGGGGTTTGAATTCTGGAAACCTGTTGACGTTTTGTTATTCAGTAGTTAAATCATTTCACAAAATAAAAAAAACAATGTCGAGCTTTTTCTTCGTTTAGTAGACATTGCGATTCAGATTGTAATCTAGAGATTACAAGATATTTTGAACGTTTTTAAATATCGATTATAAGTTATGATATTCACCTTAACTATTCAACTATTCGTTTTCGCTACGTCTTAAGTTGCAGAGAGAAAATGTGGCGGTTTGTACCTGGTGTAAAACCTCCAGAAACTAGGCAAAAATCATACAAAAAGTTAAGGGCAACCAAGTTCTCATCAGGGCAACCAAAGTCAGGGGCTAGGTTGTCCGGCATTTGCCATCAGGGCAACCTGGATATTTTTCTAATTTCGAGCACTGGACATGTGAAATATGCTCCTTCACACAAACACATATTATAACAATTTTAATTTCCAAGTTTGTAATTAAGCAATAGAACACACTTTCTAGGGGTTGGCCGGTGTAATAAACCATGTGGGATGTTCGGACAACAGGAGTAAAGCTTGTAAATCACAAGCCATCAGGCAAGTGATTTACAAGCTTTCACCTCATTTAACCCTCTACTCCCAAGAGTGCCATATGGCACAAGATGCCATTACATGCTCAATATTTGATCAAATTGTATGAAGAAGATCTGTCTTTTTAAAGGATAAAATCATACCCCCCCCCCTCTTATATGGAACCTGATTAACCACCCCTGCAACTTTTGCAATTTTTCCTCTTTTAAGTTAATACCTCACGACAAGCCACATATAAAGAGTTGCAAATTAAGCTATAGTTCAGGGGTATACCCAAAATATACGAGGAGTAAGATATTTTTCAACGTTTTTTTGTTCTCATTTTGGATGGCTTTGAATTGAAACAGTGACTTCCTCTAGGTCCATTACTGTGATTTATGGCATACAACAATCAATACCTTTCAAATGGTGTTTTATGTGGTGTTAATGGGTCCATGTCCATGTCGTATTTCCCATGGGAGTGAGAGGGTTAACAACAATTTGCTCTAAATGAGGTTAACAAACAAGACAGAATCTGGCAGTAAATTGGACTATGGATACTGGGTGTTCCCTGCGTGGGTAATTGGGAGGTTATTGGAGACAAACCCCAAAGCAGAAACTTGGGCGGTTGACAGACACACCCAGAGATAATTCAGTTCAATTCAATTCAATGTTTATTCACCACATATTTACATCACTTAATTAAAAAGAAATAACCAAACAAAAGATAAGAGAAATAAGTGGTGAGGAGACCTAAAAAAACCTCAGAGCTTATACTAAGAGGTCCCCTCATTGATACATAACAAATTCAGACATGTGATACCTTGGATTACTTGACAAGTAGGTTATTTGTTTTATTTTTGCATAATTTAATTTTTGAAAAAATGAAGAAACTTTTTTTAAAAAGAAGATAAACTGGGAGAGAAGGTAACCGAAGATGGTAAAGCATTCCATATTTTTGGCCCTTGGTAAAGTATGGTGAATCGCTTGATATTTGTTCCACAAGCGTGAGGCCGAAGTTGTGCTGAGGCTCTTCTATCATAATTATGAATTTGACTATTTGACAGAAACAAATTTAGAAAAGGAGAAGGTAACAAACGATGGTGATAGGAAAACATGAATTTCGCAATGGGGAAAGAAAGTCCAAGTTTATTAAAGGTGGGTGGGGGAGGGAAAGCATATACACTTGCAAGGAAGATCAATGTAAAGCGTGCAACTAGTACAAAGACTGGTGTAATATAACATGCATTTGCGAGTACTGTTCATTTACAATCTGATATGTAAACAAATGGTAAAACTTATAGCGCTGGATAAGCATGAGCATATAATATTAATGTGTCAAGGGTGATTGACACAAGCCTAAATTGCCGTTAGAGATACTGAATAAATGTAGCTAATGGCGTCCCTTGTTTAGATAGCCAGTTCCTTGGCATGTTCGTAATGCACTTAAACAAAACACAAGATTAGCGTTTCTGTGGTCAAGACATATAGATGGACAGCAATACTAGGTGTGGTTAACTATACTTTACAAGTACAGCGAACAACAATTCGCTTTAAAGTTAAGTAGCAAAACAAGACATAATCTGGCAGTAAATGGGACTATGGAAACTGGGTGCTCCCTGGGTCGCAATGAGAGAGGGTGGTAGCGACACACCCTGCATGGGTAATTGGGTGGTTAGTGGACACACCCTGCAAACTAAGTGGGGCAGTTGGCGTACTGAAACCCCAAAGCACAAACACTAAGTGGGGCGGTTAGTGGACACAAACCCCAAAGCAGAAACTTGGGAGGTTGGCAGGCACACCCAGAGATAATGAATGGGGACAGAAAAACATTTGGGTGGTTAGCGGACACACCCAGTGAATGAATTTGGATGAGAGCGAACTCACCCAGAGAACGAAGCCCCCTGATCTCTGTAGTTGTAGGTAGCTAAAGATAAGGTGCAATAGCCAAGTGGAAGGTGTGCACCCAGGCCAGTAATAATAATAATAACTTTATTTAAGTGTCAATGTATTTAGCACTACTGTGAGAATTGGGGACACTGTAAATACGGAAACAAATATTGTAAATGAAGCAGAAAGTTGCTAAAAATCCCAACTGGCAGGCTGCAGACCAGTTGGCTATTTACAAAGCGTGGAGGAGTTGAATTCGGGGCCACCGAAGACAAATCCGTTTAAGAAGCAGGGAGGACTACTCGAACCGGGGACCACCGGATTACAAGTCCATCGCCCTGACCACTAGGCCACGCTTGCCTTCTCAAGTTTAAGTTTATATACACTTGTAAGGTAAGGCCCCATTTCCCTTAATGGGAAAAGGACAAAATGATGATGATGACACTTGTAAGGAATATCGATGTAAAGCGTGCAAAGGAATTTTGTAAATGGTCAGGGAAAATGTTAGATGTTTGGGAAAGTCTGTGAAAAGTCAGGGTATTTTATTTGTTTTCAGTAAAAAATGGTGTAACACAATTCATTTTGATACTATTCGAATGGTGTCTACAGTAGTTTTGGCCAGTGGTTTCTGTTGTTTTTTAATTTTATTCATCAAATATAAGGTCAGGGAAAATTGTTCAAAGGTCAGTGAAAAGTCAGTGGACAGTCAGGGAACTTTTTAGTTCTGATATGTGGCAACCCTGAAGCAGGAGATTACCAGTATAATAGTACATAGGTTGTTGACCAATCAGAGTACATATAGTATCTCAGTTATTTTATTATTCTCAATAAGCTAAAGCAATAACCTTTTTCTTCAAAAATGTATTTATTAATTAATTACTCTAGTTCAGCAAAAAGCATGTACACGTGTAGGAATCAATGGGTTTAGGTGATTAAATGATTGTCAAGTTCATTTCACTATTTTATCAGAGATTATTACACTTTTTTACGGGTAATGAAGGATTTACCAGGGAAAAACTGTCGATGCAACAAGGAAAACCTAATAATAATGGTCTAATTTTGTTGTTGAAGACTATAGTACTCTATTGTCACAGATGACAAGGAATTATTATGTTGAAACATTGACATAAAAAGGCAATTTGTGAAGGTAAACTCCTTAATCGATGATACATTATTTCAAAAATGCTGCCTCAGCCATCATCCAGACTTCAAAGACATGCATAATGAATATTTTTCTGTTCAGCATCTCGTAAACGCTTTCCAAAGAGAACTTTCTTGATCAAAACAAGGCAGTAGTTATGGAGAAACAGCTTTTAATCAACTTTTTTTGTAATGGAAATGTACAAGAAAATGGTACCAAATAAATGTGAAGCAGGAAATACAGCGGCTCATCGCTAGAGCACGCCAAAAACAACAGCTACTCGTGCTTTGGGGTTTTGGTTGTGACTATGATGTAAGTTACATTCTTGACCAAATCCTCCTTTTAAATTCTGAGTTTTCTAATCCATGTAATGGCGGTTGGTTTGAGCGCAAAGTTACAGTCAAATTTATTGGACTTGCGATTTTGCGCAATTGCAATTTGGTTGATGTAGTTTTAATACCCAGAGAGATTATAGTTTTTGTAAACTATAAAGCTATCTGTCAGAATTGTGTAAAGTTCCAAACATAGACATGGCTCTGCAGCTGTGAGCATTTAATTGTGACATGATGATGAATGTAAAGGTAAAGCCTACATTTGAGCCTAAGTGGCTCATCAGACCGGCGCTTATCTCCGATTTCCGTAGCGTGACGCAACTAGGAGTATTTCTACTCCCCCCCTCCCTGGTTGGGATGCTAGTCCATCGCAGGGTTACCCCCCAGCAGTAAATTCACCAGTAACCATTTATACACCCGGCCATGGCTGGAACCCAGACTGCTCGATCCGCACTAACCACTAACCACATTAATAATGAAAAGAAACCAAGAATTTATATAAATTAATGTTGTGTCAGGAGCCATAATTGTAGCTCCTTATGGCTGGCTCCTGGTTGAGGATTATTTTCTTGATCAGTGCATATCTATCACTAGGTATTTCTCTCGAAGCTCTGTAGTGTGCTTCATATTGTTTTGGTTCTTCAGACGAAAAGAGAAGGAGCACTTTATAAATTTCTTGCTCTTAAAGTGCCTATGAAATGAAAAAACCAGCTATTGAAAAACAAGCTTATTTGAAAGGCCTTTAAAAATGAAGAATGGCATTTTCCTTTTTGTGATATCTCTTCCCGTTCCAGAGATATTCAAGATTTTCGAATTATGCAAATTAGGTACTGATGACATCATAAGGTGTGATCATATGGGTGTAAGAACAAAAAATATGGCATATCTCTGCAAGTAATGATGGTGTTGTAAGGCAACACATCCGGTCCGAGATTTTTAATATACAGGAATGGTTATTCCTGTGTTTGATCTTGAGCAAACATCGTCCACTTCCTAAAGGTTAATTAGGAGAGCTAGTGCAATATGGGCATTGTGCACACTTTAAATTAGATCAGTCATTTGCCCTATACAGTAACAAACGAGTAATATTTGATTTAAAGAGGAAAGAGACTGGAACCTAGATTGTTGCCATAGCAACATCAAAATATGTATCAAGAGGTGTATTTTTTAGGGTGCAACGTGCTTGCAAAGTTCCAATTGCATTGCATCATTATTTGCAGAGATATGCCCTATTTTGTGTTTTTACACCCCTACTATCACACCGTATGACATCATCAGCACGCAATTTGGATAATACAAAAATCTTGAACATCTCTGGAACGAGAGGAGATATCAAAAACGGAAACGCCTTTTTCCATCATTTTTTAAGGCCTTTCAAATAAGCTTATTTTTCAATAGTTCCTTTTTTCATTTCATAGCCACTTTAAAAGGGACTGATTGTCGCTGTAGAGGTGGCATAATAAAAGGTTTTCACAGAGAAAAAGTATGATGACACCATAGCTCTGTTGAACTTTCTCCTTCTTTCGTATTATTCTGTTCAACAATGATAAACAATAACCACCACCCATGATGCCTCTTGGCATTGTTGTGTACGCCATCATGATTATTGAATATTTTAAACCTCTGGCATCTTTTCAAATGCTAGTCATTTCGGCTGCCATTTATTTTAAAAGAACTGTTTGTAGTTTTATTTGACAGAAGAAGGGATATGAAACAGGGCCAAAATCACAGCATATAAATGGGGTGGAGCTATATTGGCAATTATAAACAACTGTTGTATGAGGTTTATGTCAAGGTGAAGATAGCACTTGACTGATATTGCTCACTGGAAGTCGTGCCAAAAAGGCAACTTCACACACCTTGCATTATAGCTTATTAAGTCATTCCTATTAAAGTTGTAAGTTATGTTTTAACTTGACAGGAATGGAGTGAATACTGAAAGAAAAAGGAGGTACAGAGAGAATTAGGGGGGATGATTAATTTAGGACATCTATATTTTCTTAGGAAATTTGGTTTGCTTGTGAGATATACTTACAAGACAGTATGTGGTATTATACTGTTTATAAATGACAAAGTCTACGTTATGCTTTGTGTTTTAGACATCTATCCATGGATCCCACCTGAACGTTCAAGGACGGAGGGGGAAGCTTGGTACCTACGGACAGGTAACACTGATTTGCTGTTTTAAAATATAGAAAATAAGGAAATCTACCTTCTTACAAGTTTCCTAAAGCAACTGATCAAGTTTAGAGAGGAATAGCTGGGCTGAAAAATGTTGTCAAGAGGAGGGGGCTGTATTAACCCTCGGACGTTCAAGGTGTTGTTCATTCATTCTTTGCAGAAATTTTCATTTTAAACCGTTTCACCATGATTTTGGCGTTGCCATGGCAACCACTAAATAGCATGCGGGCTTAGCAAAATATCAACTTTTTTGGCATGATCCTTTATTTTTCTAGTTTTCTTCTGCTCGATAGCAAAACTTGTGAATTTTGATACTCCTCTAGTATTTTATCATTATTTTATGACTTTATTAAGAAAAATAGAAATCAAAGATGGCGGCCCTAATGACGCTATATGACGTCAGGCGACTTCATTACCAACAATTATTAAAGCAAGCTCAAAAACACATGGAATTTGCGCGATATAAATTTAATGTAAATATATAGATAACTATAAAAGTAGATTTACTCTTCTGTCACCTTGGAGGGTGTGGGTTCCATCAAGCTCCCTCCCCGCCCTTGTACCACGTTGGGTGTACGAGTTTGCATGAACTTCTGACTGTTGGGTTTCTCTAGGAACGTTGTTCCAGTTTTCTGAGTAACTAACTTGTAATTCTGTTACTTTTGATGGTTTTACAGCACCTCGTCCTTGGAATAAAAGTTTGCTTCAAAGACGTTCCCTGGCTGGAAGATTTTTATTTGACGTTTTAGGTCGAGCTTATAGTTTACGTAACGAAACATGACAGAAATAAAATAAAAGAAAGCAATAGATAGTTTTCTCTTTTTTTCTTGTAAACCGAGCAAGCACCCCTAACATCATTTTGAACAGCGTTTCAATGAAATGCCAACGTCTTTATACTGGTAAAGTTTCCCATCCTTGTGGTATGTACAAGCAAATATGTCTGCATTTCGTACTAAGAAAAACACTCTACTACTACACTTCGCTATAAATACTGTAAAAAGATTTTCAAGTGTTGAGTGAAAACGTCGTCGATCAGACGCATGCGTATTGGGAAAATGTACCACAATGATGGGAAACTTTTCCTAAAATAAGAATAAGTGATTTTCCTGGATGTGGTGGTGGGGGGCATACTTTACAAAACAGTCACAAGAAGGTAGTCGCCAGGAGGTGTGATTTCACTTATCTTCAAAGTGAAGCAGCTTCCTCAATTCCTTAAACTTTGTTTGGCACTGATACTATTTCATGTCAAAATAGGTTTGTAGATTGTCCAGTATAAATATAACGCAATAAAATTTAAAGCATCTTATTGCTTTTTAGTTTGCTTGCCGTGTTGAAGATACATTCATACTTATGAGTTACAGAAAAGACCAAAAATTTAAATCGACTGGACGAAGACAAACAGGTTCTTCACTGATGTAAAGTATACAAAATTCATATATGAACTGTGGATATAGATGAGAGTGTTTTGAAATAGGCTGAAAAGTTGGAAATACGCATAAATGAAATACCAACTGAAGAAAACCGAACCACTATTTTACTGAATGCTATTAGAAGTCTTAAAATTACGATATACAAAAAGGACAAAAAGAACCAAAATTGAAAGGAAGAATACGGTGATACGCATGCGTCTTTGCCGTAGATTTACCACAAGGACGAGAAAGACGAGTTGTATTAACTTGACATAATTGTTGACATTTGTATTTTATGTTAGCGTGAATGCGCATGCGTATCTGCAAAAGGTAGTACCACAAGAACGGGAAACTTTGTAACTATAAAGGAAAGTGTTTTCTTTTAAGCGTGGTGGGTGGGGGATGGTGGACGGATCCCATTCACAATTTTCATTCTTTTTAGGAGTGAACTTTTAACAATTTCAGTGGTGAAAAGATTAAGGTTCTGTTCCTGAAAAGTTTGTTCGTGTTGCGCATGCGTATTGGTCCACCCCGACCACAAGGATGGAAAGCTTGCTTGGCTATTAAGGAAATTCTTGTTGCGGGTGTTGGTGGGTGGGGGTTTGGGATGGCGAAAATAAAAACTGTATTTAAGTATTGTAGTATATGAGTATTGTAGTAGGTAAGTAAATTGTAGTAAAGGTATCTTTATTTTTTAGAATGTGTAAAGTATGATATGTGGCAGCATCCCCCACCACCACGTCCAGGAAATGAACTTACTTTTATGTTTGGTAAAGTTTCTCATCATTGTGGTACATTTTTTCACAAGCCATACGCGCATCGGACAAGTACGCATGCGCAATGCTAACAATTTTAAAGTACTGTACCTTTAACTTTTGACCACTGAAATTGTAAAAAGTTCATTACCAAAAAGAATGGAAATTTTGTATGGATCTATCCACCATCCCCCTTTATAGTTAATAACTTTCTCATTATTGTGGTAGTTCTTTTGCAGATACGCATGCGCATTATATATGCATAAACGACACTTCAGTTAATTTTCGTCTTTATGAGGGAGGGAGTAGCAGGTAGAGGGAGGGTGTAGCAGGTAGAGGGAGGGTGTAGAGCGAGGGTGTCATCTCTATACGGCAGTTTATATATGAATTCTCGGTTTGGTCTTTCCTGTAACTCGTAAGTATGAATTCATCTTCAACACGGCAAGTAAATCACATCAACCATTTAAAGTAACGATACTTTCAATTTTATTCCGTTAAATTTGTATTGCACAAAGTCTACAAACCAATTTTGAAATACAATAAACAAAGTATTATCGGTGCCAATTAAAGTTTACATAATACAACTTTGAAGGTGACTTGAACGAAATTAAACCTGGGATAAGTCACATTCTTGCGTACATAGAAGGGTTACTCCGGTAAATAATCATTCTGTCCTTGCACAAAACAACAATCGAGTGCTTTTCAGAAACAAACTATTACAGACTGAACGCCATATAATGGCTAATAATCTCCAGTAAATTCTAAACTAGTCCGATTGAATATTTAAGATTCCTTCGATTTGAAGGCAATTTATCAATTACTAAGAATGTTTTTAACCCTCGGACGTACGCGCAAAATCATACCACCACCGCCCCCTTCCCCAACTAAGGTTTTTTTTTCGCTCTGCTAAGTCACAGCAAAATAAATTTACTTTGACTAGAAAGTCCCGACATAACTTTTGTTGGTTATTACGTCATTTGATGTCATTACATCCGCCATCTTGGATTTCATCACTATCTTAAAAAAAGTCACAAAATACCGCAAATTAATGCAAAAATCGAGCCAAAACGCTATCTTAAAGAGCATGGAAGAACAAAATCATGGACAAACTGTTACCACATCTAAATTAACGAAAAGGGTGAATAAACATGAAGCTACTGAAAGTTTCAGAATCATAGATTAAATTCTCTTTTCAAAATTCCAAAAAACTTCGAGGTGGGAGGGCGGGGGCTAATCAGCCAGCTCGTCCGAGGGCTAATCATTGTATTAAATTATACAAAATAAGTTGAAACAATAATGTTTTACCTACTTTATACAATGCTAACATGAGAACATTACTAATTTGTTTGCATTTAAAATAGCCTTACTAACCTCGCTGATGACTTACTTGCTCAAAAACGAGGTTAGTGAAGCTAATTTAAATGAAAACAAAAGAATTTTAAATTAGCAGCCACTTATGCATAGGGTCTATACTACTTGCATGGATGAGCACACCCAAAAACTCGATGATAAAGGAAAGACTATTTACAATCCAAAAAATGTCTAAATAACAGGGGAATACCGATTTTTCAAACTCCCGGGGAAAACAAAATTGGTTTACAAAATCGGGGTAAAATAACGATTTTAGACTGAGCAAAGGAAACACCTTTATGTTTAAATAAAAAGAAATAATTATCGGAGGATAAGTTTGGCACACCAATATGGCCGCCGTTTCCTTGTTTTGAAACACCAATATGGCTGCACCAATGTGACGTCATATGAATGCGATCTATAGCGGACGGGGGGGGGGGGGGGGTTTGAAAAATCGGGATTTCACTGTATTTGAAACTGCTAGCCTAAATTTATTCAAGTTTATTTAATATACTTAATATACCCATACCCTAGAGTCAATTTTTAGCACAGCTGTAAATTATACAAAGCGTTTTTGAAAGGCTTATCACCATTGCAGTCAGCAGAAAGAATTTATCTTGCATTCGCACTGCACATTTACTACAGGTTTGCTGCACTGTGTAAATGATAATCGAAACATGTTTATGCTGAGCATGATCTAACTCAAAGTTCCGCTTATGGAGGCAATTATAACTATTTGAGTGCTACGAAAACGTATAAATTATAGAGCCAACCGAATTTGAAAACAGACATCTAATATGGCTAACGTTACTTTACCCACAATTTAGGGTGCGTGACAACCCAAAAGTCAGGTAGTGCGACGTAGCGTTACGTGACCCAAAATAACGGTTTCAAATACCTGGCTTTCCTAGCTACAGTCAATTTGAGTTCTCCCCTTTAACTAATATCTCCATATCGTACAACACATCTAACAAACAGCTTACAGACCATGCCTGCGCAGGACAGCCATCATGGCACGGTGCTCCCCCGGCGTTTGTAAGTTCTGGTAAGCTACGCCAGGGGGAGGTAGTTATTTCCACTTTGTGTCTTGCAAGGATGCTCTTCACACGCACTATTTCCCGTTCCAGTCCCTTTTCACCATGTAATTTCTTGGCGAAATACAGTCGAGCTCTGAGATAGGGGCCTATGCACCAAAGCCACTCCTGCAAAATAGCAAAGCGAAGATTGTTCTTATTTGACTGTACGAAAAATTATACCAATACAGCTAGCATAATTTTGTTACTAAGCCTGTACCTTCTAGATCAGTTTTCACTTGAATACCGCAAGTAATTCACAGTTACAATAACAATAAAAGTATTATCGTTTGTTTCCCGATGCAGTTACTTCTGATGTGGACTGCAACATTCAACTGCATACTGCTAGCCTTCACCAGACGACAAGGTTGACTGGTTACGCGAGGCTTTATAAAGCATGAGGCTTGTGCTTCGCTGCACATCTCTACGTGATTGGTATAAAAAACTCGCACCATAAGCCCAGCCAATCAGAAACAAATACAAATCCAATCATGAATCGCTGGCGCATGTTTTCCCGCGCTTTGCACCGGCTGCATTTTATTGCTGTGATGAATGATTGGTTGACTAGTTGCTTGTTTGCCTTGTGATTGGTCAGACAGGTTACGTGAAAACCCCCACAACTGGCTTACCAGTCTAACACAAACACATAGGGGCACTGGAGATCATACGGTCAATGGATCAAGATCCCAACCTATGCTTATATTATGCTGTTAGGCAACACACTCTGATACAATTGAATTTGAACCATTTACTATGATGTTGATTTATGATTACAAACTAGACTGACCGGTCCTTGATGGTACGCGAATCCCTTTGCACTCTTGTATGAGGTTGAATCTTGTGAATTGTCATAAACTCCTTCATATGCCCAGTCACTAAGGAGACACACAACAAACAAATAAATAAATAAATAAATAATATTATATCATATTATTTTCTTCGTCGTGGTGTCTTTTTCTCCTACGACATCTTTTTACTTGTCACGCAATCTTTCAACCAAAAGACGCCATTTTCTCGTCACGCAATGTCTCCAAAGAATGGGTGACAAGCATAGCCTTGACTTTGTGGAGAATGGGATTTACCGGAGACTGAGGGCGAGGTAGCAACTCTCGTAATGTCTCACATGAACGGCTTGCGATGCTGTGAGAGGACAATAGAAAGAACAACAGGAACAATGCCCCTAGCCCCTAAAACAATTGCAACTGCTGCCAGTAGAATTACAAGCTTACGAGAGCTTCTACCCTACCAGAAACTGATGGCCCCACTTTTGTAATTAAGACTGCTAAAATAAATGCGTGTCCGCGTTACCTGGGATCAAGTGTAGCCACGCCGAGTGGACCAAGGAGAATTTTCTCTACCATGTCAAGACACTTCCACGCATGCTCAGGATTAAACATCTCTGGAGCCTGTAATTCAAATGAACCACGTGACAATCATACCCATAAGGCCACATTAATATAAACTTTAGTCAACCCTCTCAAAGACGAACACCATACAACTTATTCCAAAATGGCTACCATCTTAATATTCTTTTGTTGGTATTCAAATTAGCCCTTGTTGCCTCGATTTTAAGCTCAAAAATCAGGGAATTTATGTTGAACGAGGAAACAAAGGCCAATTTGTATGTGCATTAATCAGCGGCCATTTTGGAATAAGGTGTATTGGTTACTAACTGTCTGAGGCACCTAACGCAAGATCCTTCTAAAACTCTCTCCGAGTTACCTATCTCTCCAGTAATCCTATGCAGAAGGAGTCGGCAAAAAAAGTATCAAGGTCATTGATAAGCCCCGATCAAACGGTCACGATAGTTGATGATAGTTCCAGCTATCATATGATGTGTGTTTGAACACGAATTATCATGCCCTGCCGTCGACTATCATCAACTATCATTCACTTTGAACTTGTTCAAAATTTTTTATAGTTTTTCCCGTTTGACAACGAGCATGATAGTTGATGATAGTTTTGGGAGATTAAATTATCATTGACTATCATGCGCTGTTTGATTGGGCCTTTATTTACTATCCCTTGCTACTTTCACAAGCTTTAAACACAACTTTCAAAAGGAATTTTCTTCACGTTTGAATGGGCATATGTTGCTACTGTTATAAGTCTAGGCCATCATTTGTTCGTTAGTTTGAGTATTTTGATCTGGATCATACTATGAACTAATTGCAATCGATTTTGAAACGGCAATACCGCATTATATTGACGTCTAGTTGGGGAAAAATAGATTCTTTATTGGACGGAAAAATGAGAGAATTTCCTCATCGATACGAATTTTACTCAAAACTACAAAAAATTTCCATTCCCTTGTATAAAGCGTATTTAATCAGTCCTGTGGGATTGTAATAACAACGTCGGTGGCGGTCATGATGGTGCAGCAAAGAAAGGAAGTTAGTTAAAATTCTTTTGTGAAGGCACACCAAAATGGCGGCTACAAGGTCAGGTAAATACCCTCTCTCTGTCATGCAACGCAACGTTGCGTTACATAGAGGGCCACAACTGGACTAACTCTGCCTCGGGTCTGTTGACACTATGTGGGTTTTTAAATAATGACCTGAAAAACTTCTTTAAGAAGCCCTTACCACAGTCATGGAGACACACAAGTTAGGTCTGAACTGGTAGTCAGCGAATCTGTGACTCGCACCAACAGTGTCTTTGTAGATGTCCCGTCTGTGGATGAGTTTCTCCTCTTCACTTGGTTTTTGTTTGTGTTTAGGATCTTCAGGTATCCAAAAGTTCTCTTCAAACGCATTTTGAATCTTCATTCCCCACTCTTTGTACGATAGCTCCACTGGGAAACCTTACAAGAAAAAAAATAAACCTTGTCTTAATTGTTGCAGTGATGGTGTTGAATTGCAGGAGGAAGAAAACTTAAAGAATTTGGTGCACACTTAAAAAAACAAGAAACGTTTTTGCAACGTTCAAATTGCGAGCTATTTTTTGGTTGAAAAAGTATTAGTTTCGGTTAAAACCTCTCCAAAGTAACGCACGATCAAAACACAAATAATCTACGCCTTTAATTCAACTATATGGGCCTAGTAATGTTATTTACCATTGTTGCATTACTTTGAAGCGTGACATCCGACATACAATACTAGGACGTGAATCATAAGGTTAAGTGTTTTGTTTACATGCATATATCTTGTGCAGGCATGCAAGATATTCCGGCTGTCTTGTTATTATTGGAAATATTTATAAATTGACTTTAATTAGTGGTTGATTAAGTTTTAACTAGCGGAAATAAGATACCCTGGTCACCGACAAAACGAAAAAAATCACCCCAAACAAGAATCGCAAGTGCTATGCGCCTGTGATTAATAAAAGCACTGAGTAACACGGCATACAAGCAACTTAAAGACATGGTAATTGAGAGCAAGGAGCTTTTAGTAAAATTAAATCCCAATGAACTGAAACCATACCATCCTGCAGCTTGGATACACCAGCATATGGAAACTTCTTTTGGTCACACAGCTCAGCTAACCAGCGTACAGTTGATTTGCAAAGACCTACAATCTCCACAGCGCTACCATCCCTAGGATATGCAGTATTTCAAGGCGTTATTAGTTCGTAAAAGGTTAAGTCGGCATACAAGCCTTGTGGCCTATCAGGCCGGAGCTTATCCCGGTTTCCTTAACATGAAGTGACAGAGAGTATTTCTACTCCTCCCTGGACGGAATGCGAGTCCATCGCAGGGTTACCTCAAGAGTAATGCATGCCCATTTATACACCTAGGCAAAGACAGGCACTACGAGAGAGCACAAAGAACACAACACAGTGCTCAGAGCTCAAACCCAGAACACCTGAGTCCAGCATGCTAACCATGAGGTCGCTACCCATCCCACGTCATTTGTTTGTATTGTGAGAATACAGACGGAGGGAAATATCTTCGCAGTAAGCTCTTGAGCGAATAAGAGTTCAATAGAAGTTTTCTAAAAAGCATATGCCTCTTCTTGCCAGCCAGCCGGGTATTAGCATCGCTCATAATGCCTACGGGCATTACAGGAAAATGCGGCCTGACTAGCTATTAGCCAATCACAGCTCACGTTCTATATTAATGAGATGTCATACATCTAATAACACAGTTATTAGCTATCATACTTTTTAGCACAACTATTACCCCATTCACACAAGCTAAACAGCAACAAAAAACCGAAAGAGTGAATTTCACAAAAGGATCAAGTATACTCTAACTTGCATTTTCTGCCTTTCACTGTGATAACTTTAAAGTTGACAGACCTCAGTTAACAAACTAATGCAAAGAAACCAACTTTGAACCTTGTTTAATAAAAAGCTTTTGAATATGCTTTAACTTTGGAGTAAATGAGCTATAAAAATTTTCAGTAAACAACTAGTTATTAGTAGAATTATTAAATTAACCTCGGTGTAGCAGGCACTCCAAAGTTTCCTGCCGTGTGTGATTCGCCAACCTTGTCCATCCATGTCCCAGCATTCCACTGGTTCCCACCAAACACGAACCCAGTACTCTCCCGGACACCAACAGTGACGTTAAATCCAGCACTGTGCATGTGATTGTCCAAATCAGGCCCAGCCCCACGCTCACGGAAACTGATGCCAATGAAGTGACGTTGCATTACTTCTTGGATGACGTCATGGAGTGGCTGATCCTGGAATAAAGAATTAACTTTACATCTCTGCCTCTGGGTCAGGTTGTTCAAAGCATGATTAAGCTAAGCCAGGACAACAACAACAATTCATTTACAAATTTTTAAGAAGGGTAGAAGGGCTTGTCCCGCAAATAGCCACAAAGCTAGTCGAGGTGGGACAAGATCTGCACGAGAAACATGATTAGCTAGCATGAATGTTTTATTTCAATTTTTGGTACGGTTTTCTGTTTATTGTTTTCTGTCCCGATGTCAACTGAAATCAAACTCGAGAAAAGATAACCAAAAAATAAAATTTAAATCCTTGGTTAGAATTAATCACTCGTTGCACTGTGCTGGACTGTTCCGTCTCGTCCCTCCCAACTTGCCCTAAATAAAAACCCTCTACACTACTCTGTTGTGTGGCTGCACTAATAGGCTGTGGTCTGGTTACTGGTATACAGTTCAAGCTCTCAAGCTCTCAAGCACTGGGAGAATGTTGGTCCCATCCTGATCCTGGCATGAGCTGTCAACAATATGATTAGCTGCTTTAATATCACACTGCTTAGTTTCACCACCAAGCCTGACTTTCAAAGTTCAAACTTGTAAGTTTTGTCATGAAAGATGAAAAGAATGGACACGTAAAAAAGGCATTAAGGTCGGTAGGGAAGCGGCTCTCATTAGCTTGTAATTCAACTGGCAGTAGTTGCTATTGTTTTAGGGGCTAGGAGCATTTCTTCTATTGTCCTGTCAATGCCTCACAAGCCATTCATGTGATACCTTACGAGAGCTGCTACCTAGCCCATTAAGGTAGCAAAGGTTTGAGAATAATTCGATTACAGTAAACAAGACACGATGGTAAATTTTGAACATTTTGGAAAAGAACGACCGTTTCGGCCTGGCAATTCGCTGCAAAATATGAAACAATGATAGAAAGGTCGTTCAATTACAGCTTTTCCTGGTGGCTGTGGATTAGAACAATCTGATGGGAAGATCCTAGAGACTGGATCTGACAGGATTTTAAGTCCACCCGGGACAATGGAGCAATAATCCTGAATACACTGGAGCCACCACCAGGATGCGTCCCTGCAGTTATACCGCGGCTTACGTCCACCATCCAGCAGGTTTGGCACCAGGCCATGTCGGACACACGCAGCGTAACCAAGGATATGATGTCTACAAAATGAATAAAGAACAAGAGGCATTTGTGTTGTAGCAAATAGATAACACTTCAACTTTTCTTCTTTGGTTCAATGTTAAAAGTACCTAGCCCCAAAAATTATTTTTCGGTAAAATAAACCTTTTCACCAGTTTGAAATACATTACACCTTTCCTTTCTCCGTTTTGCCAAATGCTGACTTTTTATAGCATTCAAAAGTTAGGAAAAACTGAGCATCATTTGTTGCACGACCGAGTCAGAAGGGGCATGGGTCTATTCTTGGGGTGACGTCACAAACTGATTTGCATGCATGTTTACAAAGACATGATGCCATGCAAATCAGTTTCTGACGTCAACCCAGGAATAGACCAACGCCCCTTGGGTTAGGTAGTTCTTGGCATCTCTCTCCAGTTTCTTTTGAATAAACAAAGCTGTGGTAAATGTTAGATGTGTAGTTTGGAGATTAAAGTTTTTTATGAACCAAATGAGTCTAAGCGTCAAATTTGCTATCCTTACTAAATAATGAAAACTTACCAAAAGCAAACCAGAGTGGAACTAACCATAACCAAATAGCCCGTTTCCGAGATGCTGTTTTCCTCTGTTTCAAGACGAGTCTTGATGCATAACCTTTCATATGGAATGAGTTTTACTCGCACATCTTTTGTCTTGAAAATCAAACTCATTTCCATATGAAAGGTTGTGCACCAAGACTCGTTTTGAAAAGGAGGTAGAAGGCAACTCGGAAATGGCTTATTGAAATGCTTCTGAGCTAACTTGCATACAGGCAAAACGTGGTTCAATAATAACCACTTTGGGTTTGGGCCTTGACTCAATGACCCATTACTCGACTCAAACTCATTTGACGCAAAAAGCTGGGTACTCTGTAGCTATGACGCCATGACATTCATATTGGTATTCCAAAGCAAAGCAGCAGCACTCATATTGGTGAACCAAACTAATTATCTCAGAAATGAACTCTTTTTTATGCAAACATCTTTTTGTTTCAGTAATCCAATATGGCCGTTGGCCGCACGAGTCAATAATCAAACGCATTAACCACTGACATCACCACAACATTGAAACAAACCTGGCATCTTGGTATCGGCCAGTTACAAGTAATAAACCTCTGAGCGCGATGAAGGTGTCTCTTCCCCAACAGCGCATGAAGCCAGTAGAAAAATGAGGTAATCCTGCTGCCAGTGACGTCAGAGTTGGCATATCTGCCCCAGATGATGGTCCATGATACAGTTTGGGTGACAGACTTGGAAGTGAAGCTGACCGAGACAAGCCAACAAACTGGAGTGAGCCAAGTGAAAGAGTCTTGAGGAATGATGAGCCATTGTTCACAAAACTGGAAGTTAAAAAAATTAACTGCACTTAAAGTGATGCACAAACAAGCAATAGTTGGAATGAGTTGAACAGCTTTCATTTGAATGGTCACACACTAGGGTTTCATCCACAAACTTAAAAGTTAGAACCACCTTGCACAGCATAACAAACAGTACCACATGAATTTACTGTTCAACAGCTTTCATTTGAATGGTCACACACTAGGGTTTCATTCAAAGACTTTAAAGTTAGAACCACCTTGTACAGTACAATAAACAGTACCACGTGATCAATAGCTTTCATTTGAATGGTCACACACTAGGGTTTCATCCACAAACTTAAAAGTTAGAACCACCTTGTACAGTACAATAAACAGTACCACATGATCAATAGCTTTCATTTGAATGGTCACACACTAGGGTTTCATCCACAGACTTAAAAGTTAGAAGCACCTTGAACAGCCTAAACACAAAAGTAATGCTCAGCTGCGTTCGTTTAATTGGTCACTCCCAAGAAACATTAGTTAAATGTTATAACCACTTAGCAGAGTATCATTTAGTGAATCATCTAATGAATCAATTGCAGAGTGAAAGGGATAACTTAAGGGAAGGCCTAAGTTGCTAACGATATTGAATTAACCTGAAGATTATGGAGACCTTGACCAGTCTAAAAATTGTTTCTCAAGGAAAGTGATAATATATACAAACCTTGACATCTGGCTCCAAGCGTGATCCAACAACTTGAGATAAAGTGGAGTAATAATGGCATCAAAATAACAAGGCACCAGATATCTTGGACATTCCTTGATCAGACTAAATGTCTTGTCTAGCCATATACCAAGCTGGAGAAGGAAACATAAAAGAAGAGCTCTATTAAAAAATGTGGTGGAAGTAGTTCCTGGGGAGCAGGGTACTCCCTTATATAAGCTATATCAACATGTAAAGCACCCAAGGGAAAGGACTTCAAACCATCTTGATTTTGATTTCTTTCGAATGACATTCTAAACTTCAGATTAATTTTTGCTGAACTGCTTTGAAGTTCAGCCTGAATCGGTTGTTTTGCTGTCACTAACTAGCAAAGACCTGCTATTCCGATGTGCATTTGAAAAACCAGTCTACACTTAAAGTGGAATCTTGATTGAGCAAGCCTCTAAAGCAAACGAAAATTAATTGGCTCACGAAATCAGGGTATTTGAGAAATGGTGGGATAAATTACAGTGTTCGACTGAGAAAAGGAAACTACATGTGTCTGAGTTATTGTGGGCTTTTGTGATTCAAAGGCATTTGTATCAGGAAATTGCACGACCTCAAGTCGAGTCGAGTGATTTTTTATTTATAGTGCACTCAACGAAATTATGAGAATGTAAACATACTAAATGACCATTTGGAACAGAAAGCTTTAACTCCTTAGTTTTGAAATTCTTCAGATCTACATTGGAAATCCTTGGAGGTAATCAGGTCGAAACTAAATCTTCGGAGGAGTTCAGGTCAACTTCACAAATCTTTGGAAGACTTTGGGTCACCTCTGTGGGTCAACTTTGGAAATCTGGGGAAGACTTCTGATCAACATCGAGAATGTCTGAAAAACTTTGGGTTGACATCTGAAAACTTCGGATGTCTTGGGTTCAACTTAAGAAATGTTTTTTGAAGACGTGTCGCTAATTTTAGAAAAAATTGTGTCCGCTTCAGAAAGGACTTTTATAAGTAATTGGTACTCCTAGTGAATACAATTTGGGACTTGTTGCACTAAGTAATTTTGTAACAAAACAAATAGAAGAAAGCTGGTAACCTGTCTAGTGCCAACAAAAGGAAGAAGCCTTCCTACAACATAGTCCATCATCCAATCACCATCTCTCAGATTTCTACACAAAGGGTGTGCTAGATCATTGAACTGACGAACATTGGCCATCACAGATACCACACCTGTTCAACAGTAAATAAAAAAAATAAATTGATGTCAAGTGTATGAAATAATTCATATTTTCAAACTGTGGATGGAGATGGAAGTGAGAAATGTTCTTCACAGTGAATTTCCAATTTAAGCAATTGGAATAAAGAAGCCTGAAGAACTCAGGGCTTCAACGGGATTCGAACCCATGACCTCCGCGATACCGTTGCGATGCACTACCAACTGAGCTATGAAGCCACACATTGGGACCTCACTCCCAATGTGTGGCTTCATAGCTCAGCTGGTAGAGCATTGCACCGGTATCGTGGATGTCACGGCTTCGAATCCTGTTTGACCCGTTGAAACCCTGAAATTTTCCAGGCTTCTTTATTCCAATTGCCTCAATTGGAAATTCACTGTGAAGACCATTTCTCAAGCTCATTAATAATTCATCACGTTCGAACAAAGGAAATCAGAACCGTGAAGGAAGTTTGAAAATGTGTTCTTAATTAGCATAGATTTTTACGATTTTATTTCTTCGTTTTTTCCATAGTTTTAACTTCGTTTGGGAAGATATATCAAACACCCGATACAGTGTTTCGTCACAATTTCAAACACCTTGAAGTTCGTCAGAAATACTCTGCTGCGCGTCGTATTTTCAACTCTCTTCTCGGTGTTTGAAATCGTGATGAAGCACTGTCTGTCGTGTATGATACATTACTTTTCACTTTCAAATAATAGATTGAAACAAATTAAAGTCAAATAGAAACGATGACTAAAAAATAATAATGATAATCAAGATAACAATAACAACAACAACAATAAACCCAGACTAAACCCACATAAAGGGTTACATTGGAGGGAAGCTAGCTCTCTCACCACTGCACAATCGCTGCTCCCACATGACTTAAAATATAGACTGGTATGGAAGTAATAGTATGGAAGATTCCTCTGCTACAGTAAATGTAATGTTTGACATGTCTTGTTTGCATCAAGTAATCCTGAAATCAATTTCTTGTTTGATGACCAATATTACTTATCCAGCTCTTTCCACGCATTGCAAGCTTCGAATGAGGAAGATTGAAAACGATTGTAATTGACAAGCTTGAAAAATTTAGACTTCACTTTTCAAGACCTGCCACCCGTGCATGATGGCTTCTTTAAGTAGAGCTGTGAATGACAATGGCACAGCGAGGGGGTCCTGGGGTACCCGTAAAACACACACCCCCCCCCCCTTTGCGAGACTTTCTTAAGTAAGTAACATACAATAATTATTCAGGCGGCAAAAATGCATGAATCTGAAGAATCGACATAGTGACATCAGTGTGACCCCCCCCCCCCCCCATTTTAAAATGTGAAAAATGTCTGCCTTACTGACCTTGTAAACCACAATACACTAGCGGGCCCCAGTCTGGTAGAACATATCCCCCACCGCCATTGCCATCATCTTGTTCTTCAGGATCTGATCTGTACAGCACCCGGTTGAGATCCGACAGCGACAGATTGGCAATAATTACATCTAGTTCATCAATTCTGTTGTAACTCTCCTGACTCCCTGATCTCCTCTCGTACAAATCGACACCCAGCTGTCTAGAGACAAACAATAATCTGTTTTACAGGGTTCTCAGTCAATGGAATAATTGCATCTATAGTCCATCATGATAACTCTCCTGGCTCTGATTTAAGCTTTGTGCACTTTGAAATTCAATTTTCTTTTTACTTCTGATTATAGCTATAATTTAGTGGTAATTCCTGTAAAATAGCTGTCACATGTGACATTTTAGCTAAGCATCTTACCACTTTAAATGCAGTTAAATGCATATTCAACTAAGTTAACAACAAAGAGTGGTTAGCGGTCAGTGGTCTATGCCCTGGGCTCACAGGCTCATGTGGTTCTTTCAGTCACATGGCAGTGTGCATCATGCAACTTTGTCAACCATCTTGTGCTGGGTGTTCCACTGCTTGGCAGTGTAACAGGTGCCTGGATGCCTGGCGTGGGGGCTCATGGCTGTATTGCAGGGATTGCCAGCTATGAGAGCAGTACTTGGTCTAGGGGCTGGCTGGCTAGCCTCCAGTGGAAGCCCCTGGAGAAAGCCCCTGGACACCCCTAGGCACCCAACCTCCACTACTTTAGCGATGCAGTTGTTAATAGAGCATTGCAATCTGTATTGTAATCAACTACCATAAAAGCTTAGCCCCTTGGGGCTTCTTTCTTTTCCAGACCTTTAAAGGTCTTTCATTACTGTATTATCCATGTAAATATTTCTACTTGTAATTGCATGTATACATTTTTTCACTTTTATGTAATTTTATTAATATATATTTCTTATTATAGTATATTACTATAAAGGAAGTCTTATTAGAGAAAGGGATTACTTAAAGCCAAAAATCAAATCAATTTTCATCTAAAAGAAACATAGTGAACTGTCTTTCTAAAGTTTTAGCGCCGTTTGCTAACACAAAATACAGCATATGAGCAGAAGTTAGGAATACCTTAATTTTCCTAAAGCAGTCTTGACTTTGGTTTCCATGGTGATGTCAAAAGCAACCACACTACCAGGAGCAAAGTTATCAAAATGCACTTCAAACGTGTTATTCCCTTTCTGTTCTGCACGGCATGTCTGAATGTAGAGAAAAAAGGATTTGTTATAACTGGGAAAAACCCTGACAATAAATTATGGAGTTACAATAAGTAAGAGCAAGTTTTAGACTAACAGTAGTCCCCTCTTAAGAAAGATTAAATTACTGGCGAGTATTGAATTCTATTTACACAAGGACCACGGTTCTTACCTTGGCACCATTTAGTGGAACATGTCTTTGTAGCAGTACCTCATGTGACTGAAGACCATTTATGAACTCAGCATCCTTACTAAAAGCACTTGTGTCTGACTTCTTCACTAACATGGCTTCAAAAATGATCTCATTGATCTCACCTATCAAGTAAAAAATATAATAACCCTGAAACAAACTCTTCCTAAGATACCATAAAATCTCTATGTACTACTGGTTTATTCCCCTCTTTTTTATCCACCTCTCTAACAAGCCTGTGCATGGAAGTCCACTGATTACCCCTCCCCCACTAGCTCCTTCTAGATGGCATAATTATCATGACAATTTATCATCAAAGTGAATAATCTAAGAAATACAAACTGGTCAGAATATTAATTTTAGGCTTTTTAAGGCATTACTTTACTTATTATTGTGGTTATAATTATTATGGTAAAAAATTAATACTTAAGACAGAACCATCAGGAAGTTGAGTAATATTTATTTAAGTTGGACAAAATCGAGTACCAGAATAATTTAAATCATATTGCGTTATTTTTTACCCTTAATAAAAGGTACAGATGTAAGTAATTATTTGTGATAACACCGACAATAATTTCTTATCAGAGCCCGAGAAAATGAATTTTAAAGATCACAAGCTATAGGCAAAATCTTATGTGAAGCCATTCATTTTTTGTAAAATTGTCTTTAAGCGATTGAGTGTAATTATAGTGCAACTTCGAAATTTGTTTTCGATGTTTGGTGTTGTTAGAAAAGATTTCTTTTGATAAGATATTTGAAGCAGTAACTCAAAAGTTTGCAATAAGGTGTAAATAATTTTGGTACAACAATTTATTATCAGAGCCTGAGAAAACGAATTTCAAAGCTCGCAAGCTATAGGAAAAATCTCTCATCTTTTAAGCGATTCAGTGGAATTCAGTGGAACTTCGAAATTGTTTGGTGTTGTTAGAAAAGATATCTCTTTATAATATCAGGGGTTTCAAAACAAGGCAGCAGGTGTCAGAGTTCCACCCGCTACTTGACTATTATGCCGCTGGCTACTCTGGTCATAGCAATCAGCTTGTGACCAAAAAGCTCACTTATAACAGCCGCCTACTCTACCAGTCGATGACACCTACTTCAAAACATTTTGAAATCCCTGTAATATATTTGAGGTAGTAACACAAAAGCTTGCAATAAGGTATAAATAATTTTGGTACATAATTTTGTCCAATAAATACTCGAAGTCCTAACAGATTCCGTCTTAAAAATTATGTTTCCAAACAGAACTGAGAAATCTGAAAAGCCAATTTATTTCCTGATAGATGTTGCAAAATAGGTAAAGATAACAGTAAAGTCTGCATACAAGCCAGGCCCATCAGCAGGAGCTTATGCTGGTTTCCGTAGCATGAAGTGACTAGGATGGGATGCTAGTCCATTGCAGGGTTACCTCCCAGCATTATGTCGCCAGTATCCATTTATACACCTGGGTGAATAGAGGCACTGTGAGAGTAAAGTGTCTTGCCCAAGAACACAACGCAATGCCCTGGCAGAGGCTCAAACCCAGACCATCCAATCTGGAGTCCAGTGCACTAACCATTAGGCCACCATGCCTCCCGCGCACTATCTCTAATAGGTCTCCTTCTCTTTCAAGTCTTCATCAATATAAGGGAGTTGGGAGCTGTAGCTGGAGTTAGGTTAAATTGAGTGAGAATTCTGCCCAACCAAAAATCGTTTCAAACTTTCAGGCTTACACCCTCTGACACTAGTGCTCAAGCAATTGCACTGTTTAATTGTATTGGCAGCTTGACTGATCTGATAGCTAAGTGCGCTGGAGTCCGGATCAAGTTCAAGCCCTGGCTGGGGCACTGCATTGTGTTCTTGGGCACAACACTTTACCCTCACAGTGCCTCTCTCCACCCTGGTGCACAAATTTGTATACCCTGGAATGGACTAGAATCCCATCCAAGGGGAGCAGCAATACTCCTAGTCGTTTCATGCTACAGAAAACAGAGTTAACAGAGTTATGTCATATTTTGAAATGTTTAGCCTAAACATTTCAAATTTGTCAATTACAATAATATTATACTTCTCAATCTTTCTCATTGGAAGCCATGGATCTTTGTTTCTTCTCAGTTTATTGTTTCATTTTTGGTGTTTTTCTTCCTTGGTAAACTATTATTTCCAGGTTTCCTTTAATTCTAAGGTAATTTCATATGACTTTATTCTTAGCGATGAGCCCCTTTAAGCACTAGGAGCTACTAACCAGTAGGCTTAAAGGCTTTGCTACACTTGACTGACCTGGTATCGTAAGTGGTGGTATTCCGCTCATGTGAATCTTCTGCCTTTGCATGTTTGGCTGAAGGTCCTCAGAGGGGTTGTGAAAGGCAGAATGTGCTACTAAAACAACTGTTTTTCTCTTGTCTGGACAGTGTCTAGTGATGGCATGGACATCATGATGAATCTGATCCACATACACCTAGCACGTAACAGCAAACAAGTCTACCTTGAGTTAATTTGTCAATAAGCAAAGTATGTGGCTTAGGTGCCACCTGTAAGTGAGATTGGAAAATAGCAACACAGACAAGCAAAAAGGAAACCATGGCAACTTCATCATGGGCCAAACCCTGAAGCCTGCCACACTGATTTTTCAGTGGAGAAACTAACTAGAAATAACTGGTAAGGAGATCCCTGGAGAGTCGAGAGGAAGTTTGGGATGGGCAAGATAAGGCAGGCAATAATCTAGCCAAGGGATAGAGGGGGTAAGTTTCTAATGAAACTGTGGTGCTGCGTCGGTGGGAAGTATAACAATATAATTTGGTTTTATCAACTGGGTTGATAATGTCAATTGGCCACCGTAAAGAGATTCAATTGCTGACGTTTCGAGCATTAGCCCTTCGTCGAGCGTTAGCCCTCCGACGAAGGGCTAACGCTCGAAACGTCAGCAATTGAATCTCTTTACGGTGGCCAATTGACATTATCAACCCAGTTGATAAAACCAAATTATATAGCCAAGGGATAATATGCTTTTAGAGTGAATGACTTTTGTTTGTGCAAGATGCTATCTGCTGACCAGTAGCCAAAACTCCTAGTTAATGCATCGATGTATGGAGTTTTGCTTCGCATTTTCTGGTCAATTGCAAGCTAAATTAGAAACAACATTTCTGACAGAAAGGCATGCCTAGCTTACCACAAGAATCATATCGCATTACATTTTTGACGGGCATGCACACAAAATCAAGAATGTGGCCAACCTCTTTTGACTTTCCATTTTGAAAACCCATCATTTTACTTAGAGTATTTACAAGTATCTTTCACTTGGAAATAAAAAATGTTATAATAAATGAGATATTATACTGATTTGCCAATACTTTCCCATGTGCAATAAATAAATAAATAAATAAATAAATCTAGCATTCACTAAGACCAATCACAGCCAGCTGCACACCGCTAATTGACACTCATTTGTTATTAAAGACTTACTGAAATACCTGTGTATAACCTTCTTCACCAAGCCATCTGTGTAACTCGTTGATGGCTTTTTTGGCCAGCAGAATACCATCACTCTCCTTAACAAATGCAGATTCTTTAAGCTTAGACCTCTTATTTGGCCATGACAGGTAAAGGCGATCTTCTTTGACCACATGGATCTAGAACAGCAAACAAAAATAGACAGGAATTTAATTCGTGTTTTGAGGGCCTCAGGATAGTGTAACCCCCATACTGTTGGATCAGTACAGTACTCCACTTACATGGTGCGGCACCAGTTCATCATATCCTCTAGAACTTCCAGTTGCACAGCAGGCCATTGCGACTAATGCTGAACTCGCAATATAGTCGTACACAGATCGCACCTACAACAAAAGAAAAGTCAATTGTGAACTCAACCACATATTGAATAACTATCTGATAGACTTATGCATTTACAATTATACTTAGCAGACAGCAGTTTCAGTCATTTGTTACTTTCATTATAGAAAAGGCCTGTTAAACAATAACTTTATTTCTTTTGGTGATTTAATTCAGCATCTTGCTTTTAAATCTTTGATATGTACAGTGTATCAACAGTGTACAAAGTGAAAGTGAGAGATCATCGCAGTGAATTTCCAATCTAAGCAATTGGAACAAATCAGGGCTTCAACGGGATTCGAACCTGTGACCTCTGTGATACTGGTGCGATGCTCTACCAACTGAGATATGAAGCCACACATTGGGAGCGAGGTCAATTTATTGAGTTCATAACAAGTAACAAAATCAAAGTCATACATGTTCGATATACATGCTTGTTCTGCTATATCAGACTCGATTTTCAGTAGTAGTTTCTTTCAACATATACTAAGCTGCCTGTGGCCACTTGGCAGTGCTGCTAGTCTTTAGCCTAGCTGTAGTTTTCTGCTCTTTTTACCTGGAATGGACTGGGATTGTCATGTGTGACATCCATGAAGAGTGCATGTGCAATGCTGGGCACAAGAGGCTTTACATCTGAGGGATGCATGAACGCACCAACAGGTTCACCTCCATAGCGATAAATCAAACGTCCTTCCTCATGAGGATCATGAGCATTCAGAGCCTCTGTTTACAAGTCAACAAAACAGAATGTTTAAGAAAAATGTTACAAATGCATGTAAATAAATATAAAAGTAAACAAATTGATATACATCAATAAAAGAATGTCTTGAATAAATAATTAAGGAAGACTGCAAGGAAGGCTGAAAGGAATGAATGAATGAACAAAAACACAAACAAACAAACAAGCTTGTAAACAAATGAACAAAAAATTAAATATTGCCAAATTACATAGTAAAGTAGTACATGTAGAAATTCGGACATCTCAACAGGAAAATTTCTATATGGTTTTACTTCCAAGATTCAATTAAAATGCCATCTTACACATGACTGCATGTACCTCCTTTATAAATTTAAATTATGACTGAACTGAGCAAAATAATTATAAAGTATTTAAATATTAAAGGATTTTTGACTTCAGCTATTCACTAGAGTGTTAAATGTAGTTTCCTTATTGCAATGGGACTTCACTTTGCAATCATCAGACATTTTCCATTCAACTTAACAACAAAAACGATTTAGAAGTTAAACTTTTTTTGTCGGTGTCTTTCGTCAATTCTTACTACTGAAGGTTGAAAGAACATAATAGGAAGATGGGACTAAAAGAAGAATTCAACCTGGCGTTCTTGATCAATTTGCCTTTTCCAACAAGCCATCACATGGTACAAAATTCACCATGCTGGATGACAAAAGCTTGACCTTCCTTTGTTTTGGATGTCCAAGTGCAGATTTTCTACTGGTCATGTGTCAGCCTGTTACTTGCAAAAAACCTATTCCTTGATTAGCAGTTTTTACCTCTTATACATGAAGTGATTCCTAGTCGATTGACAAAAATATTGTCCATAGCTTCAGAACCAGTGAATAATTCTGCTGTGACATACAAGTCTGGTTTCACTTGTCTTGCAGCATCCACAAAGTACTGGAAACGGAATATAAAGAGTTTAAATTACATGCAGCATTAGATGCCTATGGCTGCTTTGATTAAATTTGCATGCATGCATGGAAGTGTCTTCAATGTTCTAATAGAGTTAACAAAGCCGAAGCAATCAGATAATTTTTCTGCTGGGGAAGTGACTTTCCATGCTCATGCAGCCACCTGCAGGGAAGTCACTTGTTATTGCATGCTTGTCAACTAATTGACAAGCATGCAATAACCTAGGCTCAATTTCCAGCCATTTTGGGAGTCTAGGCTCACAAAACGGCTGGAAATCAAGCCTAGCAATTGCCAAGGGAAGCAAAATTTGAGAGCTGCTTGCCACAGGGCATGCCCTGATTAAAGGGCTCAAAAAAGTGCCATCTGGTCATCTGGGGCAAATAAATTTTTCTACCTACAGCAAATTATTAAACTAATTTTTCATTCTTTAATACTTGCCCAATCAAAGGGCAAGTCATCTCCCAACTGTCATTCTCGACCACAGAGCTCTTGTCTTTTACTATTGATTTATGACAACAAGAGCTCTGGGGAACCCTGGGACAGAGTCTTTCATTATTTGATGTTTGTTAAAACAATGAAAACACTCCTGATTGGTCAATCTGTGCTGGTGCTATGTGGTAAGCACTTCTTTTTTCAATAAAAGTCATTATTGCATAAATAAATACTTTTACGCCAGTTTTATGTAACGAATAGGCTGAAAACCACAAAATTTCAAGGCTTATCTGAAATTATTTTCATAAGAAAATAAGAACCCATTTAAGAACCTAAGTAGCCTAAATGTTTGTTAGATACCCTTAATATAAGAATCTGTTTAGCCTAACTTGGGAAAATGCAGGTTCTTACTGGGAGGTTTCTACTGTACTACAGCTAGTTATGTTCCACAAACCACTTTTAGCTCAGGAATTCGAAGGTAGAGAATGTGCTATAGAATCAGCGTAGCCAGAGTTTGGCTACACATGTGTGATAATGTTATGATAACGTCAGAAGCCTAAGCTCTGCGGTCAAGAATGAACTAATGTTAACTCAGACAAGCATGCAATTATGCCAGACAAGCTGGAATTCATTTGCCAAGTTTTTTTGTTCAAGCCCTGTAAAAAAGTAATAAATTCCAATACTTTACCAATACCAGTATTTTAAATACTTTCTGAGACATTTTAAAACATAACTGAGCGACAACAATTACATGTAAGATATCATCATCTATGATGTCTTAAGACAGTTTTAAAATCATAAGAACAAACTCATGAAATAAATTGAATATTCTGACCTCTGCAGCATGAAGTGGTGTACTGTGGCAGTTGTCAAGCCGAATGCCATCAAATAACCTGAAATAAACACAATGAGTCAACTCATTGTTCTAAAGTAGTAAGTTTCCATAAAGTGTCCCCAGTTATTAAAGGGGTGTCTCCCCCAGGCTAACTTATTTTAAGACACATTGATAAAGTTGTTGATTGATTGATTGATCGATCGATCGACTTACGATCGACTTACGATCGATCGACTTATGTAACATAAAATAATTTATGAAGGGCATGCGTAAACTGTACCAACATAATTTTTGTTATCCATTGCATGTGCATGTATAACATGCACTTTGAGGGAGTAGTGATTGGATGGCTTCCAATAAATGAGAGAAGAGATTTAAACCTCCTGAAATCATTCTTCAAAGCTTTGCATAACGAGACTTGGCCAGATTATCTTAAAATAATAAAACAGGAATGCCCAAAGGAACTGCGCTCTAGCAATTCAATTAGATTAGTGGTCCCGAACAAAAACAGCACTTTCCAAGATAATGCATCAAAGCTTTTTAATAATTTACCAGAAACTATTAGAAACTGTAAAGATTACAGAACCTTTTTAAGACTTTCAAGGAACTTTTTAAGAAACAGAGTAGAACAAGATTAGTAAGTTTTACTGTAATTTGGATTATGTTAATCCTCGTTTTACTGCTTTTTTTTAAATAACTTAATTTGATATATTTTGTAATTGTAATTAATGTAATTTAACAGGGAAGAGCCACCCAGTGGATCTGTTAATAAATCATTATTGTTATTATATTATTATTGTAAACGAAGGTGATGGTGAATTTTAAGCTCGGTACATTTTTAATGTGAAATATTAATTTATCAACATGACACAAGCATGGGACAAAGAAAAATTCTGAGTCCCCGACGGGAATCGAACCCATGACCTCCCAAACACCGGGCGGGCGCTCTATCCACTGAGCTACCAGAACTCATGGAGAGCGAGGTCATAAATTGTAGCATGATGAGGCTGGCTGCACTGCATTTTGTTTTGTGTTTCTTGTTTGCAGACTGTGGAAATATGAGTGAATAATAATGGAGAAAATTCTGGAGAACTGTTACCTATTGTTCAAATTCTTACACACAAACTCTTAGTTCCTCTCAAACTGTCTCTCATGTTTTTTATCAGACCTTTTTGGTAAATTATTTTTACCATTATCCAATGTTAGCCATTCAAATAAACAGAAAAAAATTAATTAGCTTTCTTAGTTTCTGAAAACACTAAATTAATCCTTTGGTCTATATCAAGTAGCTCTCATTAGATAATCATAACAAAATTAATGTAAAAACAAATTTAATGACAAGGGTTCATTCATAAGTGTACAGGCAATTTTTTGCCAGGGGAAACGGTGAACCATTTGCCATTTTTATTTTTACTCGTTATCATGAAAGGCTATTGCAACAGGCCACATTTCAATTTAACAGATGCATTAGTACCTTGCACAAATCTTAGTATACTGTAGCATGTGATCCCAGAGAAAAGGAGCATCTTCTGGTTTCCGTCCATAGCGAAGTTTCACACTGTCACCCCATGCAATGAGTTCACGTCGAAGATAAACTAACGATCCAGGTGCAGCGAAGTCCTTCAGAGGATCCCCTCCGAATATCCATCCTTGATGTGCCATGCAAAGTCTTGCCTTGGCAGAGAACATAAGCTCCTCTTCTTTTTCTATGGTATCACAGTCTCCGGGTGTTATGAAGTAACTAAAATAATCATTAATGAAAAAACGAAAAATGTCTCAAAATTAGATGAGAACTTTTGGTATAAGTTTCTATCCAATTTTGCATTCGCTAAACAAGAAAAAAATGCACAATTTATAACCAAAGGGTAAAAGCTAGAAAAATTATTGCATACACTGAGTCGAAGCTCTGTTAAGTGGCCAACACTGAATTAAAAAAACACTCATAACTAGAGCTGGTAGTCTGCAAGAATGAGCTCTTTGTTTAAGCCACCACACAATGAAACTGTGGAGGCTGTGAGATCACTCCCCAGGGTGTTAAGCACATATTTCCTACCTCATTCTCGGAGTAACACTCTTTCTCCAGTTGTAAATCATTTGAAATTATATTAAATAATTATTCAAGGTTTTTATAGGAAGTATGTACAGTATACTTCATGTACACGGCAACGAACTTCATGCAGCGCATACCACTTGACAAACACTTACTTTGTTGCCAAAGGACATGTTTTAGTAACTTTTCCATGTTTTGGTCCATTAGTATCCAGACGCTCATACCGGACACCATTTTGAACACTTTTAATAGCAGATTCAATGTGATCAGTAATTTCATTGTCCCTGATAGCATCATTGAGGCTGATAAGATGTTCCTTAAAAGCATCACAGCAAAGCTGCAGTCGCTCCTTTTCATCCAAAGCATCAGAGCTGAAAGGAAGCATAAGAAAAGACAAGGTTAAGTCTGCATAACAGCCTAGTATGGAATCAGGCCAGAGCATTTCCTGGTTTTATTAGCATGGAGCAGCTAGAAGAATTTCCCCACTCCTTTGGATGGAATATACTAGTATATCACTTCACCGCTTACCCACCATGAGAGTTTATAGTTCGCCACTACATTTTCTTAGATTCTGAATAATTTACATTGATCATGTGGCAGGATAGTGTTTAAATGCGCTGAGAGACACTATCAACTCATAGTGCCAGTCCGAGGAAAATACCCAGATGGATAGTACGTGTCCGTGATATTTTTTGGTAAACAAGCGGCCATGACAAACAAATTTGGAATTTAGTTGGTTTCTGTATTTGGTGGGTTTCTATTCTGATTTTGCATTTGCAAAAGTTCATTTTTCAAGTCTTTCATCCTAAACAGTTGAACATAATTCAAGATGCTCAATTTTTAAATGCATGTGCAGAAGAAAATTTTAATTAGTGGTTAACAATAAAGACAATTATAGGGTGTTTTTGTCTTGGAACTATCACTATGAAAGTTGCTCCTTGGAAATTGAATGTTCTTAAACTAGCATAGTAGCACTCAATGCTTCGCTTCTCAGACTTCCAATTTCTGCATGGTAACAATCAGCCGATAGTTCCAGACAGAAACACTCTATTGTTTGAATATGACAGACACAATGAAAGAACTAATTAAAAGTGGCTTGTTAAGAGCACAACACTGCACCCTGGACCACTGGATACAAAGTCAGCACACCAACCATTAGGCCACTTGACGTCCCACTTAGCATAATAGGAAACCAGTTAATGTTGCTGGCAACAGTTTCTAGAACTTCCCAGTACTCAGTTAGACAAAATTTTCCACCACCAGTTTGCATTGGAACCTACAATTAGAAAACCAACCATGTGGCGCACTGCCCGCAACCTAGCCACATCTACCCCACACCCATATCCTCAACACTGTCACACTGAAACAAAATTTGACGGTGGCAATTATAAGAAATGACGCTGGAGATGAATTACCTGCAATGGATTAACAGCTTATCTAAGAGAATGAACATAACTTTTACTAATAATAAGCAGAATATTTACCGTTCTTTGTTGAACTTTTCAATAGCCTTTTCCATGTCTATGGTTGCTGAGAAGCGCTGGTAAGACGTACCAGTTGACATCTTTAACGCCGGCCCATCAAGCTGAGATGTATCACTGACTGGTCTTTTTGCCTTCAACATCGCATTACGGAACTGATCTACTGCCTTTTTTACATCCACACAGAAGAACTCCCATAATCGCAGTTTTGGCAAGACTTTATGTCTGAAATGTTCAAAATAAAAAAATAAATACGACAAGAAATATATTATTGGAAAATTGTAAGGACTACCAAAATCAGTTGGAGAAGACTACAGCTTAAATTTGGTAGTCTGACAAAATTCCTTTTTAAAGTATAAATTAATCAATTATTTACAAACTGGATGACAATGTAGTAGTAATAATTATTATCATGTCTTTTTGTATTAGTTATAATTATTGCACATGTGTAACTTTGCAAACTGCAGATTAATTTAGTTTATAGTTTGAAAAATAAGTAACTAATAATAGACAGGCTTGAATGAAATTTTGTAGTAACAATTATTGGCCATTTCATTAACAAAATTAATGGCCATATTTTTGTGACCCACTGGTGACCAGGTTCCACTGTACTACTTACAGTACTTCTAAAGAGTAAATTATTTCAGTACTGACAGGCTTGTCTTTATCTTTCAGCGACAAATCTTGTTTCTCAAAGGTCAGATCTTGTTTTTTATTAAAAAGAGGTGCAGCTTGCTTCTTGTAACAGTTTGGGTTTCAGCTTGCATTTTATTGATCTGTGAGCTGCTTGCTTGCTTTGCTCTCCAGCTCACTACTCATGATTTTGGTGTTGATGTACTTCTAAATCCGACAAGAGAGCCTCCTTACATGCTAGTACTGTGTATCTGGTAATCTGTGGTTATCTGAAGCCTCTTTATTAAACCATCCTTTCTTCACTGTCTGTTCACTCACCGTAAGATTTCTCCAAGTTTGTGAATATGGTCCTCACTGTTCAATTCTGCTGGCAAGCCATCAGCAGCCCATAACCCTTCAGCGACTTGACAAGAGAAGTGCCAGAGAGCACGATCCAATAGAAATGCAGGTCGGAGATGAGGAGAGTTATCTAAGTTGTATGCACACTCAGGATGATCCCACAACCAAGGAGAATTATTACCTGTGTGGTTCAGAACTATGTCTACAACTGAAAGGACCTTCCAATCATTGCGTATCTTGTCAAGGAGTTCCTAGTATGATTACACGATAATTATTAGTATTACTATATACATGTAGCCACTATCTCTATTCTCATGGGTTGAGAGCATACAGCTAATTTTAGCTAGCATAGAATAGATGTTGATGTCATATCTACAGACAACAGAGTTATATAATGTAAAACTGATGTCATTTCTACAGATAATAGGGTATAGACTTTGGGAGCGAAGTAAATTTATTAAGTTCATATTTTCCTGTGAGGAGTGAAGTGACGTAAAACATATGAAAGGCTTCATAGCTCAGTTGGTAGAGCATCACACCGGTACGCATTCGCGGAGTCACGGGTTCGAATCTCATTGAAGCCCTTAATTTTTTCAGGCTTCTTTAATTCCAATCCACTGCGATGATCGTCTCTCACTTTCATCTTCCACTGCAGTTCATATATGAATTATTTCATATACTTTATGTCACTTCACTCCTCACAGGAAAATATGAACTCAATAAATTGACCTCGCTCCCAATGTGTGGCTTCATAGCTCAGTTGGTAGAGCATGGCACCAGTATCCGCACAGGTCACGGGCTCACATCCCGTTGAAGCCCTGAATTTTTTCCATCTGGGACTCAGATTTTTTCTGACTTTCCCTTGATGCCATTTCAATGTTGATGTATTTCTTTCTTTAATTCCAATTGCTTAAATAAGTAGTTTCTGTAGCATTATGTAACTAGGAATATTTCTTCTCCCCCTCTGGATGGGATGCTAGTCCATCACAGAGTAACCCCCCAGCATTAAATTTGCCAGTAATCATTTATACACCTGTTTGGAGAGAGCTAGGTGTTATAAATTAAAGTAAACAGTCTTCCCCAAGATCACAAAGCGGTAACCCTGGCCAGAAATTGAACCAAGACCACATCATACAGAGTCCAGTGCACTCATAGGCCATTTTACAGTTCTGTGCTGAGTTACCAAGCCTCTGAGTGGAAGTGAGGCTGAAGGTGACCTTGTATTGATACAAACCCTCTTGCCTTTGACATGTAAATCCTTATGTTCTTATGCTAACTAGTTTCTGGTCTTTATCATGACAAGGTCACCTCAAACCTCGCTTTCATACAGAGGCCTGGTTACATTTCACAGAACTTAAAAATGGTCTATTATGAGGCTATTTTACCTCCCATTAACTGGGCAAGCACATGTTTGTTATTATCGTCATTTAGTACATAATAATCTCTGCATCTTTCCAGCCATGTTTTGAAAATATTCTCATGTTTAACTCCAATAGGCTTATGGTGCATGCGTATTAAGTATACTGCATCTTATTACAAGTGCAGCTCATTTGATGGTTACCTTTACTTCATCAAATGTAACCTTCTTTCCAGCAGGTGAGTGAAATGCAGGATTGATATTAAGCTGATCTGACAGGGAATATGATGAGTTTGACTTCCCCAGTTGCTGTATTGGCGTAAAGTGGATCATGTTGTAGCCAGTTTCTTTGGTTACCTGCACGAGCCAAACAAGGAATGAATGCTTGAAGAATTTAAGTACCCACTACCCCACCCCCCCAAACCCAATCTCAGACATTAAAAGGAAACGAAAAAATGTTTGATTTGAGTTCTGTTGGTGATCAATCTACATTGAACATGTATTATCCTAAGCTAGGTAATAACCTCCTATTGATAGCAGAGATGCTGTGTAGCTCCCTGAAGGGACTACCCTGAGATTTTACCTATTTATTTTTTTTTTTAATTTTTATCTATCTAATATTTTGTGGTAGTGTTACATGAAATACTGACCCTAAGTCTATCACTCCATTCAGTAAGAGGGCCAAGACTCTTTGACAGCACAGTCTGTAAGCTCACACACTCCAATGGTATTGCTTCTGTACTGTTTACTCTGAGAACTGGATCCACTGTAAAATAACCTGATGCTGTTCTTTTCTCCCTGAATTAGATCCAAAGCACAATGTTGAACAAATGATGGTTGGTACCACTAGCCAGCCAGTACGTTGAGAAGCCATGCAATTACTGAAACATGACATGCAGGGACCAGCACCTGTCCACAGGCATGCTAAACTCGTGATTAGAGAAACAAAGTCATTGTCAATGATTTATGTAAGCGTATCGAGTGGAACGCAACTTCCTGAAGTATGTGGGTTGTGTTACAATTTGGGCCATTGAGAATCTGAGCACTGTATATAAATTTGAAATGATGTGGAATAAAATTTAACCTTCTTTTCAATAGAAGAAGGAAAATGTGCTAACCTTGCTTGGTTTCTGTTGCCCTTTTGGCCAATTTCATTGTTTAGGGGAGTTTTGAGGTTTATGTCATGGCCTTCATTAAACAAAGTCAAGTTTGGACAGAGCCGTTTCAAACGAGCCATACTGCAAGGCTAAAATTCTGCTGCTTGATTTTCCCCTACAATGTAAAGAAGAATAGTTCACTCTTCTCCTATTCTGGTCAGCTGGGAATAAACTTCATCCTTTCTGCTCCGATTCAAATGATTTTTGCCTCACTACTGGTGCTTTCAATCCTCTTCCACGGCTTGTGGCTGTCCTTTCCATCCTTCCACTATGTCACACTGAGGTATCATGAAAACTGTGACTCACCATATGGGTGGGGTCGTAGCATTTTCCGTTAAAAACGTACTCGTTCCTGCAACCCAACCGGTCTGGTAAGTTGGTTTTGTCACGATATCCAACGACGCCGTGGTGGAAAGGACACTCACAAGCTGCAGAAAAGAGCTGAATGCACCAGTAGTAAGGCATAAATCGTTCGAATTAAAGCTGAAAGGATGAAGTTTATGCCAAGCTGACCAGACTAGGAGAAGAATGAACTATTCTTCTCTACTTGGAGGGGAAAATCAAGCAGCAAATTTGGATTTTGGTGAGAAAACAACCTCGCAGTATGGCTCGTTCAAAACGGCTCTGCCCAACCTTGACTCTGTCTTATGAAGGCTATGACATAAACCTCAAAACTCCCTTGAAGAATGATGAAATGACCAAACGGATAACAGAAACCAAGCAAGGTGAGCACATTTTCGAATTTAATTTTGTGCACTTTATTCCACATCAATTCAAATTTCATACAATCGATTCTCAACAGCCCAAAATTAATTGTAACAAAACCTGCATAATCTAGCAAGACATGTTCCACTTGATATGCTCAGAATACATAAATCATTAACAATGACTTGGTTTCTCTAATCATGAGTTTGGGACGTCTGTGGTCTGTCTAATAGCGGTGTCTTTCTTACCTGTAGGTGTCCATTAGTGAGTTAAGTGTATATCAATAAATTAATATAATGCACATGCAAGTACCAGTAGTTGTACAGTCATACAATTTATTAACTACCTTGAGTGGGCCATAGGCGTATGAGCCGGGGGGGGGGGGCACAGCAGTTGCAATTTTTGGGCAATTGCATAACGGTTTTATGCTACCACATTCAGAAATTATGTATTTTTCGGGCAGGGAGGTCACAGCCCCCCAAGTCCGAAGGTGCCCGGACGCCTATGGAGTGGACTCCAACCACCACTGACCATGGAGGTTGATTTAAGGACGTTCGTGCAAAAATTTTCTACCATTGATTTTTTTCTTAAACTCTCACCACTTAAGATAATGAGTAACTGATGTCAGAAATGCAAAAAAAATTGGGGGTCACCGACTTCGTTTTGGAGATGACATGCCCAGAACACCACCCTAAATCTGAAAACTCGCGCTTTGTTAGCGGATACGGCTACAGTGTCTGTAAGCAAAAAAATATTGCAAATAAATCTTTGAAATGAACCTATCTCTGTCAAATGTTGTTTAAATGGACCCATCAAGTGAATTTATTCAATTAGTGTGGTTCCTTGAAGAAAACATTTGCATTTAGCGACCACATTTCCACTCGCCTAACAGCTGCAAGATGGCAGGATCCGCTCGATGGCCTGCTCGATGGATGACATGGTGTGATGAATTCCGTGCGCACTAATGATGCACACAAACTATAAGCGCGAACATCCTTAAATGGGACAACTGCATTTAGTGAAGAGACACACTTAAAGCAAAAAAACAGGAACTATATGCAAGCAGCTGAATAGAAAGATAATTATGCTTACCCTGCATCTTTCTGTCCACCATCTTTATAGGTAACATAGAAATGAAATGATCCCGCAGTGTGTGCAGTGATGTCCGCAAATCTGTCAGCATCGTTGCACTGCTGCCCAGGCAGACATGTCCACTTCAACTCACTGTACGTTTTTCTATCAAATGGATGCTGGATAGATACTGGGTGGTTGCAGAATAAGTGCACGTTGTAAGGCTGTATTGAAGGACCCAAAGTGAAGCGCAGAGTCCATCCTATACAAAACAACACACCAAGTTATCATGTTGAACAGTTTGACATGTATGTTTGATGATTATTCTATGATAAAGATGTGTGGGAGGCATAATGGCCTAATTGTTAGCATGCTGTACTCAGGATTGGACGGTCTGGGTTCGAGCCCTGGCCGGGGCACTGCGTTGTGTTCTTGGGCAAGACACTTTACTCTCACAGTGCCTCTCTCCACCCAGGTGTACAAATGGGTACCGGCAAAATAATGCTAGGGGTAACCCTGCGATGGACCATCCAGGGGGTGTAGAAATATTCCTAGCTGGATAGCCCCCAGCAGTATGGGTTGCTTGGCACGACGCTTTACCTACGATAAAGGTAATGTGAATAAAGATTTCTGGAGCATAAGGAGAGTATCCGAGAAGGACGTACTCCATATTAAAAGGATAGTCCAGGATTTCAGAAGTTTCAGTGTACAATTTATGGGTAAGAAAAGCTGACATTTAAGTATTTTAAAAGAACAGGGGTTTCAAAAAAGTAGGTAGGCTTGTTTGAGTAGAATAACCAACAGTTGACCACTGCTTTTTAAGAATCTTTGTTTAATTTCTTCAATTTTGGGTAAGAGTTAACAACTTTTCTAAGCAAAGTACCGCAAAGTACCCAACACTTTTCGTCAGCTGTTGGTGCTGACAGAACCTAAAGTTCTAAATAATAATCTCTAACAGGCCTGCTGAATACGTATTTTGATTGATTTTTTAATTACGACAATTCATGCTGAAAAGTTGCTTAACCCAAGCTTTTGTCCTTTCTCATCTTTAGACCTTATGCACCTATCAATGTTAAGCCCGGGAGGTAGTAGTAATCTTTATTCAACACGATCACTTCATCAGCAATATGTACACTAAAAATAATTATAATAAAAATATTTAAAATTCAAACTAAAAACTATGTAACACTAAAACCTGTTTTCCATGAATGTCGTGCGTTAGACTTAAAGAATGTCATTGATTTTACGTTTGAATACCCCCAGAGACTCCGTGTTCCTTATATCATATGGTAGACTGTTCCATAATGTGGCGCCATTGTAGCTAAAGCTTTTTCGGTAATAATTAGTGTGCAGTAATGGAACATTTAGCTTTTTTTTCAGAGTCCCTGAGGTCATAAGCAGAGTCACGCCATCTAAACTTTGAATTAAGATACTCTGGAGCTAGCCTGTGCAGACATCTAAAAACCATGGTGACTTTATGAATTTCCTGCTGGTGTGCTCGATTTTTCCACCCTAAAAACTGAAATAGCTCAGTTGCATCGGCTTCATAGTAAGAGAATGTCAACACACAGACTGCTCTAGGGTGTCAGGCTACCCACAGGATTTTGACTGTAAAGTTTGTCCCCAGGGTGGGGATTTTGATCATACATGATGTCCCCAGAGTGGGAATTTTGACCACCAACTTGGATAATGAAGAGGGCCTGGAAATAACTCCACCATCTTGGAAAATACCCAGAAAGGCATTTGAATGAACTTCCCGCATTTGTGAGCAATGGCTGAACAAAAGGTGGAGATAGTTTGCAGCTCTCTAGAACCTCTAATTTCATTGGATCTTAATAGCATGCAGCTCTATTGTTTCAGGGCTAGGGTCCATTGTTACTGTTGTTTGTTTATCGTTTTTTCAGCCAATACTGTGGGACCTTGTAAAGAGCTGCGAACCGCCTGAAAAGGTGAGTGATGCATGGACTTCGTCGGCCATTTTTAATGCCAAACAGTTATCTATCTTTGAAGGTTTATAACACATAGTGTTTTTCCTAATGGTACTTGCACAGAACCTCATTTATAAAAAAAGTTTGCTTCCTGCTTGGCATGATTTCACTAGATTTTGATACTCCTGGGGGTGGGGAATTTGACTCATTTCTTCAGAAAATGCCAAAATCCCTACCCCATGCCTGACCCCCCACTCGGGCTTAACACTGATAGGTGCATTACATGGGTTCAACAAAAGGGGGTATCAAGGTCTCTTCTCTCTATCCCTTGGACCCACAGTTCTGCATTATTTAATATGTGAATCTCACGTCAACATGGCACTCATAAATTGAGCAGAATTTAAACAAGGGTCTTTTGTTTGGTTTCTTTGCATTTTGCAAAAGGCAGCCCATTGGTTTATGCCATTCAGTATTCTCTTGAACCTTGATGCCTACAATTCCCATCGAAATTGTTGGGACACTTGCTATGTTCACAACTAGAAACAAGAACAAATATTCTCACTTCCCCTCTCCCCCTTCGCAAGGTTGTGTTTCCATACCTCCAGACTGCTACCTAATTTACAGCATTGTTTCCGGGGGAGGGGGCTTCTATTTCATAGCAATCATTACAAATTGTCACGCTATTTGTTGGTAAACGAGGTGTCCCAAGTACTTCTGGCGGGGATTGTAGGTGTATATTTAGTACATAGTACCTTTTGATTCATTAATAAAAATATATTATAAGCAGTGAAGAGGATTGACTAAAGAACCATTGAAGGCATTGAATAAAATCAAAATACAGTACAAAACTTAAGCGATTTGAATGAATAGGAGCAATTAGAAGCAATATTGGCTATTTACAGCTATTTATGAACACATGTCACGACAGAATAAATGGCTTTTAATCTCCGTTATTCGCCCATCACTTTATACACTAAATTTATTTAACATTTGAATAACATTCTCCCAAATTGAAAGTACATAAAATTAATCTACTTCCATCCCCAGAACCTGTTAAACTAGTGTTCGCTGATGTGTAACATGCTCCTTGGGAAAACACGTGATTTGTCAGTATGGTAATTTTAATTTGCCAGTCACGGTAAACGAATTAAATTTTTGCATCTCTACAATGACGGGAATATCGCTGTTTGAACATACGAAGGCATTGTTACCACTTTTGCTAATTGTTTGATTGTATTTTCATTTTCCTGAGCACGTTATTCAATATACAAACAATAACATTCCGATTCGGGAATTCTGTGTGGCTTTTGTGCAGCAGTACGCAGTTGTGCTGTCACATAATTTTCGAACAAAAATAACAAACTTACGATTTATGACAATGCTTTGCCTGGTACTGCCGGTTTTCAAAGTAAAAGATCCTTACCTTTTTCGAGTCTGTATAATTTCGTTTCTAATTCTTGGCCCGATTCGAGTTGAAGCACTCGAACCTGACCCGCCATTTTGGATGATCCTCCCGCGTTCAGCCGAGTAGGGCCTGAGCCAAGTCCTTCAAGGGACTTATTGTCACGCTCATCCACCCGTTCGTTGCGTGATCTACAATTGTGAAGTGAGTAACGCAAGAGGAGAAGAGAGTGACTTTCAAAAGGCTAAAACACAGGTCAAAGGAAACTTAATGAAAAACCTTGCAAAAGTCACACACTATCCAGAGGGGTGATCTCGATGGAAATGAAACATGGTACTGCAAGGCTGACACTAGGCTGATTAGGTCTCTTGCAGATCCTTCAAAAGTTAACAGCATTATCACCCGCGGTCCTTTGCAGTTTTCACTTCTACTTCATTGAAAATCAACCCGAGCTCTCCCAATAAAAAACGTGTGCGCGGCTCCACCTGCATACGCAGCGGGGGCGGGGGGATGGAGGGAAGGGTCTCTTATAGACTGCCTGTAGTCAGTTTTTGTTTTCATGGACATGTCTATTTATTACAAATACCACTGGCCAAAGTAGATATAAGTATTGAAAATATAAAACAGTGTACATGAATTATAATAGCTGTACTTAATTTTATTGCAGTGAAAGCTCTCGTTCATTGCAATGAAAGCTCCAAACCCAGTTCGATAGATAAAAGTTCAGTGTGATACGTTTGGGCAATTTAAAACTTAAAAGAAGGGTCTTATACATCTTAATCTTGATAGAAAAAAGTGTAGTTTCACAATCTTCGTTAAAACGTTCGTTAAGTTTCGGATTTTTATCATCCAACCAAAGAATAGCGCGAGTACTCGAGAATACTCCGAAAGTAGTCACGCCATCATGGTAAGGTCCGTTGCTTAGCAACTTAGAAACAAAAGCTATCATTAATTGCTTTGAGGACTTCGCCAAATAAAAAAGCGCTGAAACTGTCTATGAATACGGTCTAAAGCAATTTCCAATAAAATCACTTATTGAGGAATTTCTTATCCACGAGTTATTTAATTCTTACAGAACTTATGTACTCAGATTAATAGGCGAAAGAACGCTTTCTCTTTTCTCTACGTGAATCTATCATTTTATTTTTTATTTTATTATTTATTTAAACGAGGATAAATTTTACGTAAGCATAAACTAACATCAGTAACAAGAGATTACCCAAAATAACTTAGCTTGTATAACGGTAACAACCAAAGCAAACTCGCGCGAACTGATTCTCGCTGCCTTTAAAAGAATATTTATATACCAAAAATGCTCTAAAGTTTTTATTAACTTACTCTATCTTATGTGAAGCGATATATTCATTTGATCTCCTTGAGTCGTCCACGGGCCCTGACACTCGCTGCAACATTGTGCGCGAATTTCAGGAGTGACTACACCGTGAATGGTTTATATGGTCGTGCATGGTGTTGTAGCAATATTATGTTGTGAAACAGCTGCAAGCAGTGTTGTAGAGTACAAAGCAATTCTACGTTTGCAACATAACACGAAACAATCGGCAACCGGCAATCTCCGAGGAAGCCAAACGATTTGATTTCTATGGTGTTATATCATTGCCCAATGCGGGCAATGTTGCAGATAGGGGAAACACATTGAAAAACTTGCGCGCAGTGTTTCAGAGTTTTAAGCGATTTCACTACTACAAAATAAAACACAAAGCAACAATTTCAGGGCTAGCTACGTGAATGATTTCAGACATTGCGCGCAATTTTGTACCACGTGTCGGACCTTTAAGTTCTACTGATGATCTACAATCTACATCTATATTATACTGCAAGTCCTCTGGGTATGTATGTTGAGTAGAACGAGTGCTACACTGGTTAAACTCAAATCAGTGAATAGCCTATATAGCCTCTTATGTCGATTAATCCAATTTGTCCTTGTAAGCAGGAGTGTTTTCCTTTTCAGACATAATCGTTCTTGAGGGTTGCTCTAGTCCTCCAGGCCAGATAGCTCTTCATTAGCTCATAACAAAAACTGTATTGATCCTAACCAGGGAAAAAACACCAGTTTGTTATAACTTACGCTGTGACTTGTCAGTTAAGGGCCGTTTTCTACAGTACCGCCTGCTTGACTTGAAATGTCTTCCGCTCTATGGAATACCCTACAAGTAGTCTCATTTTTTTTCAGGGTGAATTGAGTGGACGAGCACTCAAACGAGTCAATGAGCCACAGCGTGTGAAAATTACTACCCACAAGAAAAACTAATTTTATCGTGCGCTCGGGTAACTGACCCTGAGAAAAAATGAGCGGCTACTCATAGACAATTCTCTAAAGCGAGAAATATGAGAACTCTTATATATGCTTATTAACATCGTTTGCTCGGTCCGTCTGATTCGCCTTTTTTTTTGGGGGGGGGGGGTCGAGGCATATATTAATGAAACGCTTGTGACAGCCTGTCCGCCGTGTTTGGAAAACGGTTTTACAAACATTCAACAAAGGAACGAGTTGGCTACGTGATCTAAGCTTCCGAGGAGGGGGTTTATTCTCCCAAAATTTAGGTAGGGGAGTGAAACCCTTGCCCAATTCAGAGCAAAATTCTATAGACGATTTCCCTGCAATACTTCAGAATGACCTAGACATCGTATTTCAGACAAGAGCAGAGCTCTCCTCTCGATCCTTTCATGTGTCTATTTATTACACCACTAATGTAATCAGAGGGCCAATAACAAAAATCTCGGTGCTCGGTCAAAATTTTGCTCTTCTCTCGATCCTTTCATGTGTCTATTTATTACACCACTAATGTAATCAGAGGGCCAATAACAAAAATCTCGGTGCTCGGTCAAAATTTTGCTCTTCTCTCGATCCTTTCATATGTCTGTTTTTTTTTAATCATGTATTAAAAAAATAAATATCTTATGAAGCAAGCCCTCGTTCTTTCCGTATTGTCATGACCTGGGTCCAATATTCTCGCAGTAAGAATATTCTATTCCAAACGAAAACGACTCGAAAACCACACCTTCTGGCAACACACATGCCTACATAGTTTACATTACATGTATATAACAGAGTATTAAAGGAGTATCCGCTCCCAGGCCAAAACTCAAGACTATCTGGACCCAGTCTACTTACCGCGTTAGAGACCAGTCCAGCTCTTTGTGATCGAAGCCACCTGACGGTTTGGAATATATCCACGGTATCCTCAGAATCCAGTCTCTCGATACTCAAACACAAGCTGAGAAATACACCAGTGCGACCATCACCATTACTGTAATAGACAAAATATTTATATATGTCAACATAACATACTTACTGACGTTTCTTAATAGCAGATAAAAAATGACCAGCTTTAACTCCTCAACAACCACTCTCACTTTCATCTACACCCGCAGCTCATATATGAATTATTTCGCACACTTGACGTAAACCACATTTTATGTATTATACATTGACTGGGGATCTTCTTTGAAAAGCCCAGTAGGGCTTGCTAAGATCTCCTGCCACTCGAAATCAACCAAATGGGCAAACAAAACAATTAAACAACCTCCTGAAATTTGATTTTCCGATGAATGGATAAAAAGCAAGTCAGTTGCCAATTGCCAACAGAAATTCAATTAAATCTATTACTCTTTTTTGTTACGACTAAGCCCGGTGAAGCTGCAACATTTCGTATCTATTCAACAAGACCGGACGTCTAAAATTAGCTAAGTTCACAATGAAGTATAAGGTACCTTTCGCCAACTGAACCCCAACTACTTGTTATCAAACAAATCAAACAGATACGCCTGTTCGCAGCCCCAGGGGGAGGTACTCCCACATATGGGCTATACAGGTATATGCCGCGAGAAAGGGTATTGGTTTTTGAGGTTGTTCGTCGTTGAGTATCATCTTGGCCCCCTTTGGCATTGTTCCTATTGTGATCCTTAAATGGGATACCTAAATTGTATTGCGTAAACGGCGAGACAAACAAGAAACGGTCTGTTTTCACTGAACAAAGGAAAGAAAGGTTGTCCCGTTCATCCTTTTCTTAGTTTTCGGTTTTTCTTGAATAGGGTGTCATTTGCGGGTCTGGACTGTATCAAATTCCGTTTTCCTTATCCTTGAATAGGGCCATCTTCGTGGCACACACGTATCCGAAATTTAAGTAAGATTTAAGGAAGCAACTACAGAATTCAGGGCCACTTTAGAAAGCACATACATTTAGTGGCTCGTCTGGCTGGGCAGTGGATTAAAGAACGAGAGATAATTTGTATGTGCGTTAAGGCTTTGGTCTATGTATTTAAAAGTTCGTTTGGTTCGGCAGTGGAGCAAACGAGCCAAACGAGCCGGTCTATTCTGTTAACCAAACAGCAAACGAGCCGGCTCGTTTGGTGGATACTAAAAGTGGCCCTATATTCTGTAGTTTAGCCGGTTTAAGGTAGTACTCCCCGGGTTGGCAGTGCACATTTTAGATCCTGGAATGTGTAGTACTAATGGATGGCAATCACTTTCATGAAATAATCATCGGGCGAATTATTTGAACCTGGCGTTTCATCAAGAAAGTAAGATACCTGCAGTGCACAATGATTGGTCCGTTGTGCTCCCCAGGCTCCACCTTATGAACCTGCTGTTGTAGGTACACAAGGCTCTCGGCCCGAGTCAGCCCATTCTCCTTCCAGCCGTGGTATTGAAAGTGATATAGTACAAGACTTTCATCCCTCTATGAATGAAAAGAAAAACATAACATTGCTACATTAGCCAAAGACAAAATGATCATTATCAATCGTCTACAAACAATAAGAAATATAGCATACAAAATACATGTGTTAGTGTGTAATTACCGCAAACAACAGCAGGCAGCAGAGTATTTTTCACGAAATTCGAGGTGTTTGGGTAACCGACGTTCAAAACACTGTCCGGCGCCGGGTTGTTTTATACATTTCCTCAATCAAATAAAAAAAAAACTTAGGAATAAACGGAAAGATGCAATCGTAAATCTCTATACTAATTAAGATAAAGTATCCAAACTTCCGTCACAGTAGTGATGATTTTCTTTGTTTTTACTTGATTTAGAAAGTTAAAGATCGCCAATTTGCTGTAATTTGGCAGCGTTTGCCTCCCACTCAAGATTTCTTCAGAAACTATATAATAGTATATAATAGTTTATCGTTTCCAGAAAAGTCATCGAATAGTTAAAAAGACGCACTCACCCCGTGACGTCTTACTTTAAAGACCCTTTGGGTGAGATCCTCGAGAATCTCTTCGTCAATCTTCGTTACCCGAAGCTTTCCATATTTGGCACAACCTTCTTCGGGCCAATATCGAACACTTTGTTCCTAAAAGTAGGGAAATAGTAATAAAACAAAGCCAGGAAAGGAGAGGAAACTTACGAATTTATTGCCGGGAGAAACTCACTATAACTTATTTCAAGTTCACAAATGGGGATGGTTAAACAAAAGAAAACAAAGTAAATTTTTTTCTTTGTACTACTGTGGCATTACCGCTCCATTTTCCTGGAGATCAGTGAGCATGACCACTATGGTTGACCGCTGTTCCCACACCATGCGCCAAAAGTCGTTGACAGTGCTTGCCATTGGTCCTTGAGTGGCAATATATAAACAGCCTTCGTTGTAACTCTGAAAACAACCAATACCAAGTTCAAACAGCTGTTCTCTGATTGGCTGCGCTACTCACTATCTATTCTGTTGTATAACGCGAGTAGCGTTTTTCAACAAAATGGCGGACGCTTCGTCGCGTTTGTGAATTGGTCTCAGTGTCCGTGAAGACCACTTAAGAAGATAAGGATAATTTTGTTGATATGCTTGAACCTCTAGTAAATTTACACTAAAATAATTACGTTATCCGCTCTCGACATCTATCTAGTGATGGGAATCTCGAGCCAACAATCTAAATTGTTAAATAATATTGAGTTGAGAAAGACACTGTGACAAGGCCAATCGGTGAACAGCAAATTGAAAGGCTAACCAGATAAATATTGGTATTAAAATGGTGCCAAAAAAAAACAGGCAAGTACACAAACTACTCACATCGATGAAGCTGGCGTTGATGTAATCTGAGCAAGGTTCATCTGAAATAGTCTTTAAACAAACTCTGTTGTGGTCAACTTGAAAAAACAACAAAGAGACCAAACCAGATCATTTTATTTCTACACTCAAAACTGCTTTCAACCAAGGCTGTTAGTTCTATAAAGAGAATGTTTTAATAGTTTGGGTGCGTGTAGCTTAGCGGATTTGAAGTAAGTGATGTAAACAAACTTTCACCATGTGAAACCAAGATAAATTACATAGAAAAAAGTAAAAGGAAAGACAGCGCTGTTAATTTTGTTTGCTTACATGGCAATATCTCTGGACAGCGGTTTTTTACTACGTTTTCCCGAACCAATGCTTCCCTAAAGAGGGCCGGGTTGGCAGAATATTCTTGAAGATTCTGTTGACAAAAAATAGTAAAAAAAGAAAGAAAACGAAGACGAATATTTAAGTCCTATACGTTAAAAATAGACATTTACAGTAAAATCAGTAAAATGTATACCCCTTTTAGACCCTCAGTTATGTAAGAACCTGTTTGGGACTTAAGTTTAAAACAGTTCTTGTAAAGACTTAGAATTCATAAATCAAATAAAACAAGCTCTAGTAAAACAGTGTTTGTTCAGAGACATATTTGGTTTAAATAGCTGACAGTACCAAGACCAATGTTCTGCCAGCAACAAAAGCATTTTTTCACAAGAAAATAAGAACCTAAATAACCTAAGACCGTTTATGTAAAAACCTGTTTAGGCCAACTTAGAAAAATTCAGTTTTTTATATGCGGGTTTTTAGTGTATATGAAATATATTCATAGCTTTTCTTTATCATTTTATCCTCCAGATTCAAAAGTTACAACCATGCGCATGTTAAATGTCACCTCAAATTCCGCTGTCCTTTGAGCGAAGACCTCAGGCTCATCTCCAGTGACGCACAGCAAATCGCTGACCAGTTCACTTGATGGGATCGTAGTCACACCACATATACACGCGTCTCTAAGAACGTCATAGATAAACTGATACTGCTCCTAAAACGACAAATATGCAAAGTCAAGTAATTTAAGAGAGGAAATAACATGAGGTATATCTAGGTGTTCTGATAAAACATGTTTCAGAATCCTGCAAACATTTTCGCTCTCACACGATTAGTCAAAACGTATCATGTGACGTGCTACACCCCGCGAAACGCGATTTAAACTTGTTTGTTTTGGGAAATTTACCGAGAAATTTTGCTTCAAGATCATTATAAGGTTCGGTTAAAGAAATTGTTTAAAAGATATTAAGGATAATAACTCAATTCAATTTAAACACTTCTTTATTATTTGCCTACGTTCCGAATTCATTTGTTCTCGAGACTCACACTATCCGGTACAACAGACCATTTTTTGATACGGGAGTTTATGACTTCAGCATCACTACTTAGGAAACAACTCACTCTTCGAGCATATGATATTCAGTGGACAGTGATTGGAGCATATTTTCTTGCCGAAAAACCGGAATTATCGCTTACATATGAAGCGGAACATGATTAAGATTTCCACTAAGGAGGGAGAAAAGAGACGGACACCTCTTTAGGACGGACAACGGGTGTTGATCTCTTTGCGTTTTTATCAGTTATTTTACTGTTACTGAAACACTCTCAGTATAAACCAGACACCTCTCTAAGATGGACACTGAGTTAGTGCCGGTGTCGATACTATTTGCATGGAGTGTCTTGTAGACAGTTGACTGTAGTTTTTGTCACAGATTCCGACATTGAATACCGACTAATTACAACGCACCTCTGTTTGGACCATGTAGTTTCTTTGTTTTCTCATTTGGGCGACAAATCCATACACGTCCACCGCCTTCTCAGTTTCCATTTGCTCCATAAGTGAGTCAATTGCGATGAACGAGCCTGTTCTCCCAACACCGGCACTGAAAAAGTAAAAAGCAGTGTTTTCAACTATCACGATGAAGCGAACAAAGGGAAGAAAGCGACAGAAATTGTCTGTATTAACGAGGCGTCCGTTCGCAATGAATATAAGCGGATTAATTTGAAATCAAATCCTTATGTTAAGGTTGGTACATATGCCTGTACACTTGCCACAAGTCAACTGCGAGAGCGCGCGATAAAGTCCCAAGTCGTGACTTTTCCTCCCGACCAGTTTGACCAGTTTGAGAAAGACTGGTATGTTTGCATTTGGTCGATGTGTTTCATGCCACAGGGAGTTATGCCAGTTTAGGTACTTAAGGAGCATTTTCTAATCCAAAGGGCACTTGTCAACCACGCATTTTTTGTTTGCATGCGAGAAAAAGTCGAATCACACTTTATCGACACTGGCTAAATTTTCTATTAAATAATGACACTGTTATTATGGACAGTGATTTTGTTTCACAGTTCATAGATGTGGGTTGCGATCGAGCCTTGACTGGATTAAAGGACCCTAGTCAGCCTCCTCCATTTCCGATGCGATCGAAATTATGCAAAATTTTATGGTGAAGCGAAATCTTAAAACGCAACCTTGTTTCCAGGGTATACTCCGCTTTCAAGATGGCGGCCATTTTGAAAGCTGAGAAGACCCTGGGAACGAGGTTGCTTAAAACGAAACTGTTTCCCAGTCTTTCACTAGTCTAGTTTACATTATGTACTCTTCTGTTGCTTGGGTTACTGCTGACCTGCAATGAACGACAACGGGTCCAGGATCAGTAAAGAGAACTTTCTTCAGCTTGTGATGAAACATTAAGAACCCGGCAGTGTCCCGCGGGACCCAGTGATCAGGCCACGAGGTGAAGTGGTACTGAACGATCTCTCGTTTATCCATATTATCAGGTTCTGTTGACTATAGTACAAAATAAAAGCAATCGCTTTCACAGTTATTCTTCACATTTAAAAACAAGCTATTTAAGCTGCGACCAGTTAAACAGCATTAGTAGAAACTCAGCTGTGTTCTATTGGAAATGCGTGAATCTGATTGGTTCTCCGACTGTTTTCTATTCGCCGATAGAAAACGATCGCGCGCGCGTTGCTCTTTTAAGGCAAGACTTTTCTTGATTTTTGGCTCAAAAAATACTTAAAATTGTAGCTTTTGGAATGTAAACCTTTAGAGTTTGTACTAAAACAATTAGACTACTCGCCCTCTTTTTCTTTGAGCGATAGTCAACTCGGCTGCGCCTCGTTGACTATTCGCTCAGAGAAAACTCGGGCTCGTAGTCTAATTGTTAATTAGAATATAGCCCTGTATGCTCGCCATGGAATCTTCGCGGGCTTTATTTTTAATAGAACATGGGCAAAAGCTATAGTGGCCCGGTACCCCGGATGTAGGTTATGTTGCGTTGCCAATTGAAAAAAATGGCGACGACAATCTTTTAAAGTTGGCTACTTATTTCCTTTATTATGGCTGCTAAAAAAATTAATGAAATAAGTTCAGGTGACTGAGGAGACGAAAATGTTCACGAGCTATTGAGCAGCGAGTGCCAGAAATACGAACAAGGAGGCCGCCCGCGCGTGTAAATTCGGTGATTTTTTAGGATTTTGTAATGCTATATTCTAAACCAGCTACAAGATGGGTTTCCCAATGTCATTATTTTCTTATAGAACATGGATACCCATCTTCTAGTAGGTAAATATCCCTGACGGAAGACGTTTCGATACGCGGTTCCTCACGAACTTTGTTGAAAATTCGAGACTGCGAAATTCGAGATAGCACATTTTGGATGTAGCTAAACGAAAAAGTGTTTAAATTCGAAGCAATTTTCGTGGCTTTATAGCGTGTACTCACCATGCAAATAAACGCGCCTGATTTAGAACATATCGTACCACAAATGTCGGTTATTAATCGTCATAAGTGGTTTTGGGTGGGTTTAGAACTGGGAGAACGTATATCAGGGAGGGCTTCAAACCAGCCTAAAAATTCATGTAAAAATGTTTGGAAGTGAGCTGATATGGAATGAAACGACTTTAAGACTCTCATGAAAGATACTCTGAAAGAAATCCACTCTGATCAAACTTTTTTCGTTTCTTATTTCTACTTGAAGTACAATGTTTTTCAATGGAGTGTTGAGTTACAAAGTAGCATGAACAATTTTGATAGGAAAGCAAGGCGGGAGAGAAGGCGGGAAAATTTTTCCGTTAAAAGAAACATGAGCCAATAATAGCAAGGCTTGTCAGCGAGGGTGCTTATATTCGGTTAACAAATTGTCCAAGCATTTTCTTCGAGTCAAAAAAGTAGCCGTGATAAAGAGACTGTGTGTTGTAAGGTTGGGTTCGAGTCGCACTGACACTCCACATAACGCTTACATGATGTTCCATGATAACTAGGTGTGATCTTTCACTCACCCAGATAATAAATTCCCTGGTAGTCCAGTCCGCCATAACCATACTACTAAGTAGTGATACGACCACGTGACCGTACTCTGCCGGATCTGTTTCGTGCCAGTACTTTTCACTCGTTGCTTCGTCCTAAAGTTTGAGCAAATTGTTACAATAAAATAGACCAATTTGATATCTTTGGGCCATTTACAGCTAGCGGTCACATGCATGCATGGTACAATATCTGTCATGCTGGAGGGGAGGCTGTGATACCACGTGACCGTAAGCTACATTTTTTAAGTAGTAGATAAAATATGAGCGGGAGAACTGTATGGGCATCTACAATGGCGAGCCGATAGGCGAGCCACTGTAAAGCCCATACAGATCGGACGCGAATATTTTATCTCACTTGTGAAATGAAAACAACAAATTGAATGCAAAGTAATGTTATTCGATTCCATTGTGCTTGGCATTTTAATCAGTAGAGATCTGTATCAAAATTTTTTTATAAAAATTTTTTTATAAATAATTTTTTTATAAACACTATAAACGTACGTCTCTTCCCTGCATTTCAATCATAACTATCGTTTTAACATTCTTCTCCCAAACCATCCGCCAGAAATCGTTAACTGTTTCCTTCAAAGGGCCTAGAAAAAGTTCAAAATAAAACAGGTTACTAGATCGATAAAAAAATCCAGGCCCGGTTGTTCAAAGGGTGGATAACGCTATCCACCGGATAAATCACTATCCAGTGGATAAGTGTTGGCAAAACAAACTAGAACTATCCACTGGATAGAGATTTATCCAGTGGATAGCGCTAGCCACTCTTTGAACAACTGGGGCCAGAAAGATACTAAGTTCGCTCTATAGACACCTGAAAACAAAAGCACACTGTGGGAGAGTAGAACGGGAACGGAACCAAATAAAGGCCGGATAGCTTCCATATTAACGGACACGAGTTACTAGTTTTTCAGTCGTAGGCTTTGAAGTTTGAGCCATCTTGTGCAGTGTAATCTTGTTAAACAGCTTTCAAATGAACAGGTGCACACAAGAGTTTCATCTAAACGGCTTAATTGCGTCAACCTCATAAATCGATTCAAGCATTGACTCGGGGAATATAATGAAAGCGTTAACAGCGATAAAACATGACTTAGTGCACGAGAGAGTGGTTAGAGTGTTCTTAATTCGAAATGTTTAACTACGTAGGTCAGCAATAAAATTAAACATCAAAAGCAAATTTGTGTGATACCTTGGGTAGCAATGTACTTAGCTGGGAAGCTGTATCCCTAAAACCAAATATATTGTACGTTAGTATATGTCAATCGATGAATTAATCTATCAATCAGTGAATCAATCAGTCATTCATTCAAACAACCAGTCAGTCGGTCAGTCCGTCAGTCAGTTAGTCAGTCAGTCAGTCAGTCCGTCCGTCCGTCCGTTAGTCAGTCAAAATGTCAGTCCGTTGGTCAGTGAGTTAGTGAGTCAAAATATCAGTCCGTTGGTCATTCAGTCAGTAACTCAGTCATTCATTGAGTCAGTGAGTGAGTGAGTGAGTGAATCAGTCGCCAGTCAGTCAAACAGTCCGTCCGTCCATTCATCAATCAGTCAGTCAGTCAGTCAGTCAGACAGACAGACACACAGATAGACACACAGTCAGTCAATAATTATGTCTATGTTGCAGGGTCCTTTAGCAAACCCTCGGCTTAAGGAGAGAGCCTCAGTTACAATCATCGATAATACGTTCAAGGCTTAAATTAAATTAAAGAAATGAATATTAGTTAAACGATCCTCAATACAATACACTGAGGAACAAACTTACATCTACATAATTGGCGTTGATGTAGTCCGATCCAGGAATCTCTCTCCTGGCTGTTAGGACAACACGACTATGATCATCTGTAAAATCAATGACGGTTTTTTCTAAGAATTTAGTTAAATGGCATCACAGTTAAGACGCACTGATATTAGCTTTATGGAGAGGTTAACTACATTCAAAACTTTTTACAAAATTGAAGCACCCATTACAATAAAGGTTTGGAAAATTATCCACGTTTTCAGGTTACTGCGTTAGCAAATCAACACCGATATCTAGATGATGACATTTTCAACTTACACGCCACTATATTACAATAGCGGTTTTTGCTTCTGTTATGTGTTTCCTGGCTTGCTTCCCAAGTTGATTTCCATGTGAGACGATCAAGGCACTTAAAAGTAAAACAAATGAAGGTAGTCTATGACGTCTGGCCATACGGGGGCAGGAAAATGTAAACTTCCACGGGTTCAGGCTCAGTCTTCTAGTCCATGAAAGGGATACCCCCCTCCCTAGCATTAAATTCACCATAACCCATCTATATTTCTGCATTGAGAGAAACTCCGTAGGAGAAATGTGTCTTTCCCAAGAATTCAACGACAATGGCACTAGCCATGGCTTGAACTCAGAGCGCCTGTCCCGAGTCCAGTGCACAAACAATTACCCCACTGTGCCTTTCATAGTCCAATCTATCGCAGGTTATCGCATGCGCAGGGCCCCCCCCCCCCCCCCCAATACCCATTTACAGCAAACACCTCAATGGAGCTAGGCAAGTGAGGGTAAAGTCTCGAAATATTCTGACCTTAAACTCGTCGTTAAACAAGGCGTTGTTGTTTTCATGGAAATGGGCACAGTGTTCCGCGAGCTCTTTGACAGGAATAGGCCGTCTGGGACGAGCGCTTTGTGATATGATGGTCACTGCAAAACAACAACACTAATTTTCACTGATTCCCACACTAGCCATCAGGTCTCCAAGCCACACGGTTCACTAGGTTTCCTTGTATTTTGTACTTTATGACTCCCATAAGCGGACATCCTAAATTATTCCTTAGGTCCTGAAAAAAGTGTCCGCTTAGTGGAGGGCTTTGCTAATGAGAGGCTACAAATGTACAATGCGGGACATAAATGCTGGGACAAGTGGCGCAATTGTGGGCAAAATGACTGCTAGCCTCCCTCCCCCCAAGCAATGTTGAGAATTAACTATCCCACACACCAAGTTCAGGGCATATATGTTTGTCAACATTGCTTGGGGGGTGGGGGGGGGGGGGCTTGGGAGCTGGGAAGGGGGACTTGGGAACGTGCAGAACCCGTTTTGTAAACCCCAGGATGATCTGTTGCACTATTGAATACTCCTTTTCAGAAGTGTCTCAACTATTTTTGACCTCCATTGTAGTTTGTAAGTAGCTATGGCAATGACTATGTTTCCGCTCAACAGAGATGTTTGGTGGCGGGGCACGGCGGGTGGCAGGGATTCAACAGGTTATTTCCGAGTTCCCTTTTCCAAAACGAGTGTAAGTACGAAACCAATCATATGAAAATGAGTTTGATTTGCATGAAAATGAACATGCAGGTAAAACACATTTTCAGTTTTCGCTAGTTTGCTTACAAGCTTGAAATTGGAGTGGCCGCATTTCTGTGGTTTAAGTGTCTCTCTAGTTTATAGTTAAAGCACCAGTATTTTCTCAGTAATGTCTTGAAAACCCGTCACCTTTTTTCAGACCTGACGAACGTGGAAATGGAAGGGCAGATTGTGTTATAGTGCATATCACTACAGGACTAACTTACATGTGCGTTTTTGAATGTTTGCTTTCTTTTTGGAGCGTCGCGATTCTCGCCTGCAAAGAAGGAAAACACAGTTAAATATTCTGCACAATTCTACATAGCTTATCTATTTCCTTTTGTCGTTTCTTTTTACTTTACTTTACTTTTCTTTTTACTTAGTAGTAGTGAAGATTGATGCTTACTGCAGATAGCGCGAGCAGTACAATAAAATATATTGCAGCTTTTTCGTCATGCACCAACAAGTTCAATCGTTATTTTCTTTTCTCAAACTCATTAGTAATTCATCGAGTTAAAACAAAGAAAATCATAACCGTGAAGGAGGTTTGGATACCCGGTCTTAATAAGAACAATTAGCACAGATTTTGACGATTTTATTTCTCCGTTTACTCCTTAGTTTTTGTTTCAAATTTTTGTTTGAGAAGATATATCAAACACTCGAGACAGTGTTTCATCGGCTATCCAAACACCTCGAAGTTCGTTAAAAATACTCCGCTGCGCGTCGTATTTTCAACTCTCTTCTCGGTGTTTGGATATCTCGGCTTGAATTGAGGAATAACCATTTTGGCTGTAAAATATAGACTAATTCTTAGCGTAGAATAAGAAACAGACGTCTTAAACGCGTATATACAAAGTGTTACAGTTTCTAAACACGTATGGGGGGCATGTACTAAAACCAGCAACACCGGAACACCGAACGCCACAAAACACGGAACACCGGAACACCCCGGAACACCAGAAATACAATAGAATGGCAATAAATTTCTGGTGTTCCGGTGTTCCTGGTTTTAGTACATGCCCGTATGGGGAGCTCATATTTTTATTTCAAAATTTTAATAAGTACGTTCCTATACGATAAAAAGTATAAACGAATATAGTAGTAGTGCACAAACCTGAGAAGAATAAATGTAGTGATCAACACCAAAAGAAATAAAACACCAACCAGTCCACCCACAAGCCAGACTAACTTGGACTTGAAGATGTTAGGCTTATGAGCTGCAAAAAACAAATGCTTTCTTTTACTAAACAAGATTATAACGGCTTATAAACGCATATGCCCGAATAAACCAATCAGAGCTTGAAGCAAAAACACGCAACTGCTACTAAGCGCGGTAAAATCGGAACCGTTACTAAGCGCGGGAAAATGGGCCTAAGTTGAAGTCACGACTGGTCTTGATATTGCTCGTGATTGGCTGAAGAAGACGACGTATTTGTTTTGATTGGTTAGAATACGTTACAGGACGCTTTTTTAACCAATCAATCAGCTGGCCCAAAAGGAAATCCGTAGGTCACACTACATTAAATATTTGGATAAAATCAAGTTCCTTATTGACAAAAACGTTACGTTTTGAAATCACAAACGCGCTTTCTTTTTCGTAAAACTGCCCCATAAAGTTAACGCTTCTCCTTTTACTTCAAACTATGCTTATTTATGAATAAAAATATAATAAAGTTTTTGTTTATCGTCGTAACGCCATTGTAAAATGATGAAAGAAGTCGTATTCACCTTCCGATGTCTGAATGTCCGGTGAGTGTTGGACGGTAATTTCATCACTCATTTGTCCTGGTAACGAGTTAAACGCCTGTACCTGAGAAGAGTAACATTAAACCAAAATCGTAATTGAGCCACTTGTTAGCACAAAGCTAAACTTTAAAAAGGTTTTATTATTTTTGTGCAGACAGTTAAAGCAAAGTATAACCAATCGAAATTTAGGTCACCGCTATTGGACGCACGTACTCGAAGTGACACGCCCATCGGGTTTCGATGCGTATTTGCGTTCAAATTTAGAAGGCTGTTGCGGTTTAAAAAGTATCAGAAATGCATGCATGGTTTGCTTATGTTTACATTATTTTCATGCGTCGTATTCCAGTATACCCATTTGTCCATTTTTCATTTGACCGAAAACGTAGCAAAGATTTGAATTCACATGACTATAGTATCATTTCCAAACAATGTAACCGCAACAAAAATAAAACTGTACGGTTTCACAACGTGAAACGACAAGGGTTTAAAAAGTTTCCAATTTGGGAGCGTTTTAAAAACGACCAAGTACTGGTTTTCACTGCTAGATGTGGAGGATTCCTGTTTTATGAGTCAATAAGTGAATGAATCATGAGTCATGAGTCAAGGTATGAATCAGGTCAGCGGTTTTATTTGACATTGAAAACCGCTGACCTGACTCATAACTTGACTCATGACTCATAACTTGACTCATGACTCATTGACTCATGACTCATTGACTCATGTTTACCGAAAACTCCTAGGTGTGGACCGAGTGTGGAGTTGCATTAAAAAGAACGATGCCTAATTGTGAATGGACGCCTGCGAATAAGAACCCGCTTAAACTTTTATCCTTTTTTCACTCACTTTAATCTTGTACTCAGCCTCGACATCAGGAAGAGTCACTTCATACGTCAAATACTCTTTATCGACGTCAGAGTGTATAGTATAGGTTTTAGTAACTCCATCACTATTGACAAGGTGAAGTACGTATTTCTTGATTATGCCATTTGCTTCTTCAGGTTTCCTCCATTGAAGAACAAGACGAGATTTCTCCTTGTGCTTCACTGAAATCCTGCGTGGAGGAGAGGGAACTGGAACGGATAGAGGCAAAGGTCTATTAAATCAAGTGCAATTATTTTATTGCAAATTTTATCTAACATCGCTTACTCGAAAATCAATTATAGGGAAATGATCTGTTAAGACTGGCCTCTTTGTTATCACTGGGAATAGCTCACTTACGAGAGCCACACGAGGCAATCGAAGCCCTGTTAAAATTAAATGCTATACGACCCATTACGTACATAATTCGTATTTTTTTGGAAACATAAGCTTTGAAAGGTTAAACAAAAGTTTAATCAGCCTGGATTACTTGGTAAATTAGACCCATGAGCATACCATCTTCAGGCATAATAACATCCAAAGGAGCAGAAAATTTGCCCCAGTTCTCCTGCCCAACCTCCTCTCGGACCATGAACGAGTACATGTTATAGGGCTTCAATCCACCAACTTGAGTTTCTCTACGGTACGGGTTTCCCGCGTTCACGATTTTATGACCATCCACATTGGAGTCAGCGGGATTGCCCACATGAAGCCACTGAACCATGTAACGCGTCACGAGCCCCGTGAAGCCTGGGTGCGACTGCCAAGTGATACGTACGCTCTGTGGACTTTCCGTCACTACGTGGACTCCTTGAGGACTGTTTGGAACTACGACAGAATGACAACTTTACTAAGCATGAACAGATCTTAGGAAAGTTAGTCTGTATTTTGTTTGACCAGCGTTTGCAAGCCAATCACGAGTAAAATCTAAACCAATTGGCAGGTCCCTCCAATAGACCACTTCCGAGAAGCTTTTTCCCTCTATTCCAAGACGCGTCTTGGTGCACATCCTTTCATATGGAAATGAGATTTACTCGTACGTCTTTTGTTTTGAAAATCAAACTCATTTCCATATGAAAGGTTGTGCACCAAGACTCGTTTTGAAACAGAGGTAGAAAGCAACTCGGAAATTAAATGGCTTATCGTAACATGTTTCCCGCCCTTGGCACGTCTTCCCGCGCTTCGCACTGGTTGCATGTTTCCCGCGCTTGACACAGGCTACAGGAGTTCCCGCGCTAGATACGCGTTGCATGTTTTGGTTCTGATTGGCTCAATGTGTTTATTTTTTCAATGGTTTCACTCGGACGAATGTCCATTTACAGTAGATGAGTCCCCTGAGAAGAACGGTGCATCTTTCATTCAGCTACTCTGAAGCACATGTAAACTCCTCAGTTTTAAACTGTACTTTTGTCTTGTTGGAAAGACAATGAAGTACCTGTCTTCTGACAGATAGAGAACCCATTTTAAAGATAGACAACGAAAACAATCAAAAATGTAAAAAATACCTGCTGGAGGCGTTGAAACAAACTCTTTTTCGCTGTTTGGCCCAACGCCCTTTCCTGTGAAGCCCGTGATCCAGACACGATACTTCGTCAGCGGTTTCAATTTGGCTAGAGTAGCATGCGTAACAGATCCATTTACGGTGATCACGTTCTCAATGACGGGATAGCTCGTGTCTTCCTTTCTGTAGTGCACGTGATACCCCAGTAGTCTTCCTTTCATGTGATGTTTTGGAATGGGTGCCCACTGTACGAATACTGAGTTGGATGTTTTTGGCGATACTTGAAGAAGTTGAGGAGCACTCGATGGCACTAGTTCGAAAATAAACAGAATGGTCTCTCAGTAATAACTATCAACCGAAAGACAATTACCTTGCGAAATTTTAATATGGGATACTTATGAGTTAAAAAAGATGATGTCACGCACGGAAATCTTTGGCGTACAAAATAGAGCAGTTTTCAATTGAGTATAGAAAGAAATTAGCGAATTGCTTTAACCGGGTTGTTTTACATAGCTACGCTCATTGATTGACTTAAGAATCTCGCGCCACTTTTTCAACCAATCAGGAGTAAAACCAAAACCACATTTTGCACGCTTTGTAACGGCCACGTACTTCGTGTTTTGATTCGATCACTGGATTGTCTCCGTCCTTTGTGATTGGCCAATATAATATCTTTTGGTTTGGTCTTATGACACTCAACTGAAACTCGCTCTAAGTCGCAGGTTAAATGTAATAGTATGGAACTCAGATTTTTTGGGAAGAAAAAGAAATTTGGGCAAGGCAACTTCGGGGAATTTCTTGGGCAAATGGTCCACTGCCCCCCCCCCCCCTCCTCCGGTAAAAAAAACGCCCGTCCGCCTATGTGGATAAGCACGTTCGTATTCTGTCTAACCTAGGGACCTACGTGACCACTGGATAAGAAATTTCACGTGACATACTAACCATCCTCATCTGTTGTGACTGTCACTGGTCTACTGGGAGGACCGCTGCCCACATCAGTGAATGCAGACACCCAAACATCGTAAGACGTAAATGGTTCCAAAGCTGTTATTTCTAGTCTCTGAGTCGACATATTGACCGACAAGACTTTTATAACTCCAACATGGCTGGCGGAACGTCTGAACTTTGACCTCCCAGTTCTGTAGTACACGTGATAGCCTCGTAAAATGCCGTGAACGTCCTCCTCAGGGACTGGGCTCCATTCTATCAAGATACTGCGAGACCCAGTGCTCCGAACTTGTAGTGAGTCCGGGGAGCGGCTGGGAACTGGGTATTAAATAATTTGATATTGGATGTCTGAGATGTTATACGCGCAAGAAAAAAGTCATTTATCGAAGTGTGTGTATGATAATAATAATAACACTTCATTTGAATTGCATGCATAATGTACAAAACCTGAAAAGGTGGACCTTGAGGCTATGTTACGATTTGGTTAATGCATCCGTGTTTGCCTGGTGCAGGAGTTTAAGAATTTTTTGAAAGCATTTTAAGCTCAAAAAAGTATGAATGCGAGTAAAATTAAGATACTTTTTTGTTATATTCTGAAGGCATCCTAAAGAGCTTAAAATTTTAGAGGAACCGATCATAGGATAGCGATGCCCCCCCCCCCCCCTTCCCTCCCGCCCCGCCTTGCAAGACTTTAGTGTATTGAATCGAGAGCCAAACAAACAAAAATAATCGCAAATCTCAATTACATTTGGGCGGGAAATTCGTCCAAGCGGGAAAGGAACGAAAACGATTCAATCACATGGAAAATACTTTTCTGTTTGAAACTATTAAATTTCGGAAATTCAAACCGGATTTTTTTCTGCATCGCATTCATTTTTTCTGATCTCTACAGACCTTGCTTTCCCTTGAAACTCACCGTCTTCCATGGTGGTGACCGTAACTACGGAACTTGTTTCCCCCAGTTCCTCACCCGTCATAGCCGATACAGTCACCGTGTAAGTGGAGAATTTTTTAAGACCAGTCAGCCGTGCGGTTGATTTTCTAGATCCTATCTTCTTCGTATAAGCTTTTCCCGAAGAGTCCTTGTAGGTCACGTGATAACCTGTTAAGGTATCCTTAGGGGAGGTGTAAACTTGATCCCAGGTTACCGTCAGGCAAGTCGAACACGGACTGAACGCGTTTACGTTTTGTGGTGCCTCTGAACCTAGAAGACAAATTTGTAGGGTTTCTTGAGTAAATTGTTGGTAGTTACCAGTAGGAATTTAATGTTACTAGCCAAAGAGAGGTTATGGACAATGGTAGTAATCCATTAATTTAAGTTTCATGACATTTTTGTACAAGTTATTGGTGTATTGTTTTATAAATCGTCCTGTTCTATCAGCCGCATTTAAGCCAGTTGGAGTAGGATTCTGCAATGCTTTAATTTGAGGTGGCCCCGAGCACAAGAGAGATAATATCTTCTTTCCTATTCCTTCTTAAAAAAGACTTTTTTCGTTAAATTCAAACAGCAGTAAAGTTTCGTACTCTTGGTTACAGAGAAATCATGATGCAAAAATCGTCGAATTTTCTCACCATATTTGGTAGTGATATTATGCGTGGGACCAAGAACACCATTCCTAATCCAGCCCCTGATGCGAGTGTAGCCCGTCAGGCGCACCCCATACGTAGTGTTCTTTTTTAGTCCCACGATGACGACGCTACGAGTTGATTGGTTAACTTGAATGATGTGATTGTCATGTGACATGCGAGGCATTTTCCAGTAAATGACGTAATAACCACGAAGGATACCGTTAACGTGTTGTTGGGGTATTGGCGCCCAGGCCACCTTTATAGCGGTAGAATTTGCCGTCAGAGATGTGACACGAGGGGCGACTGTAGGAACTACAATACAGAAAAGAAAATAAATCAGAGACTGCATCAAACGTTAGCTTACATAATAATGTATAATTTGGTTTTATCAACTGGGTTGATAATGTAAATTGGCCACCGTAATGAGATTCGAGTGCTGACGTTTCGAGCGTTCGCCCTTCGTCGGAGCGAATCAAGGAATTATGGGTCGTGTGTGGTTTATATACAGAAAGATGGAGCTTCGCTATTGGCTGGTGCCTGGTAACGTGAAAACAACGGAATAAATTAGTTGAATGAAAAGCGTTCATTGATACCGTGAGGATTAAGAGTGCTGATTTGAGAAAATAAACTTTTGTTCTAGAGTTTTGCGGCTTTCCGTGCTTCCTTGGTGAAGGGAAAGGCCGCAGACTGCCATATGTTGCTTAGAATGATTTGGGAGATTGAAGTGTCTCGCGACCGGTTTAGATGCATTTTTGTCGTCTTTCTCTACGTCCCGAAGGTGTTCTCGGAATCGATCGCCTAGTCATCTCCCTGTTTCGCCGATGTATAACTTTTTGCAAAGAGTGCAAGTTATGCAGTAGATGACATTGGCTGAGGTACAGGTGAAATGATCAGTGATCTTGATAGATCGCTTGGGTCTCGATATTTTATTCAACGTTGTGAATGAAAGGGCATGTTTTACATCGTGCGCGAGCGCATGTAAAAGTTCCGGGTTCATCGCTTGTTTGGAATGCACTTCTGACTAAAAAGTTACCTATGTTTTTGTCTCGTTTAAATGAAATTAATGGAGGTTGCGAAAAGATTTTACCAGTATCGGGATCGTTTTGAAGTAATTTAAAGTTTTTGAGAATGAGGGATTTTACTGCGTGGTTGTCCGGGTGAAATGTGAGGGTGCCCTTCACAACATTGACAAAATATCGGGACCCAAGCGATCTATCAAGATCACTGATCATTGCACCTGTACCTCAGCCAATGTCATCTACTGCAGTCGATAAAACCAAATTATATTGTTATACCAGGCACCAACCAATAGCGAAGCTCCATCTTTCTGTATATAAACCACACACGACCCATAATTCCTTGATTCTCTCCGACGAAGGGCTAACGCTCGAAACATCAGCACTCGAATCTCTTTACGGTGGCCAATTTACATTATCAACCCAGTTGATAAAACCAAATTATATTCTTTTACTTCCCACCCGACGCAGCACCACAGTTTCTTTAGAAACTTACCCCCTCCTTACATAATACTGCTCCGCTTTCGAGTATCAGTTCGTTATTCTTCAAAATACAGGGGCACCCAACAAGTCTGTTACACACTTTATTTTTCCCCAGCGCAAATGTTACTGGATGGCAAAATGTTTCAGTACATGTTTTCTCAGGGAAGTTTTCACTGCAAAAATACTGTCTTTATGAGAATAGCGGATTTCAACCAGTGTTCAGTGCCATTTCCGCGCGTTTGTTGTTTGTTCTAATTGCGGGCTGGGAAAAAATTATGGATCATGTGCTGGAAAAAAGGAACAGATCAATTTTTCCCAGCAACATTCAAGAACACTTGTGTATGTTTTGGGTGCCCCTGAAAATAGGCAGAATTTGGATATTTAGCACCGATGTTTTGCAGAAGATTGAAAATAGATCCGAAAATAGATTGGTAAAAAGAAACGCGACCTTACTTACTTACCAAACTCGTCAGTCCACACAAGTAGTGGCCGACTGCTAGGTCCCTCGCCCTTGTTAGTGTAACCCAACACTGTGATCAAGTATGGTGTGTACGAATTCAAGCCGCCCAGCTCTATACCCAGGGCAAACACCGCTGTACAGTACAGAACGCTGTCATTTTTATCGGCCCGTTTGTAGCAAACTTTGTAGCCAAGCACGTAGCCATGTCGGTGGGCCTTGGGAATCTGCTCCCAGAACACGAAAATGCCAACAGAGCTTGTGTTGTAAGCTGACACGTTGGCGGGGGGAGCTGTTGGAGCTTGAAAGTAATAAAAATAAAATTCAAACATTTGTTGCGAATGAGAATACTTCTAATTGCTGTGTTGACAACTCTGTTAACTACACCAGGCTAACGAGCTTGAATATCGTAAATAACATAGCTTTCTTCAACCTGGTCTCCAGGGCGCTTTTTTCTTGTTATTGGAAAGTGCCCTGGCCGCAATAGTGCAGCGCACAGCATGAAGAAACATCAATACTACATACATGAAGTCCGGAAGTCCGACAATCTAGGATTCTCGTGCCAAGGCCCCGCGGGCTAAGAGAAAAAAGGGCCATGGGGACGAGAATGCGGTCGAGCGTTCTTTATAATCGGTCGGTTACTTTTTAAGAGGAACGCTACTCTAGGAATCCTGTAAATATGGGTGAGTGCATTCGGGAGGTACGGTTACTTAGAAAACTTAGTAAGGAAATGAAGTCCTAAAAGGTAAATAAAGAGGTCTTAGAAACTCAGTGTTATTTGAACGCATGACCTCGAAAACAGATCTTCCGCCCTGGCTAGCTATTATTATCTCTGAAAGAGGCGACTCCCACTACTATTAAATGCTGAGATTAGTGAAGAATATTCCTTGAATTACGCTATTTAAGGCAGTTTTTGACGAATCTTAGATGCACACCCTCTTAAAGCAAACTATGTTTCGATATTTCTAGTGATTTTCATGATGTGACAAATTACTTTATAACTGGAAGAAACACAAAACATAAACGTTTTCTAAAATAGAAAAAAGCTCTATACATAAATCGAAAATAAGCATAGATGTTTTCCGACAGAGGAAATTAAGACAGATAAGGACGTGCCGTTCGTGACGTGACTAACGTGAAGCTGGCGTGACCAAGCCCTTACATGACGCCACACTTGCGTGACCTTAACTATAAAGCGAATACTTACCTCCCTCGGGAGTCCAGACATGTGTGTACTTTGTGAATACGCCCCACGTTCCATTCACCAAGCCTTTCCGCACACGAAAAGAGTACTGCGTGTAAACTCTGAGATCATGAATTGTGACAGTACCAGTGGTACCAGAAACCACCATTGAAGATTCATTGTCGTTAGCTTTCCATCTTATCTCGAAAACTGTGTCTTTTGATGGAGACGTTACTTCCCAAGCCAGTTTCACACTTGTGTCGCCAGTTACGTAACCCGCAAGGTAACCTGGCGACTTAAGACCTGGAAAGAAAGTTTGCAGTTTTAAAGGGGCAGTTTCACGCTATTTTTAGTAACACATCGAAAATCCAAGGGACGCTTTTCGGTTAATAGAAGCTGCATGATAATGATAAAATATCCTTTCAAAGAGCATCGTAATGTGTAGAAACTGTTTATAGATGTTTTTGCAGGCGGATGGCCGAGATAGAGATTGATGCCAACTTGAAAACGTCGCGCGTTTTCAAGTTTTCCCATTGCATCTCGTATGAAATCAGTAATAACATATTTTGCCTCGTCTTTCTGTTCTGAATTCACTTGATGTTGTAAAATTAGTGATTTCAAAACGATTTGAGTATTTACTGAAGCGTAAGAGGTTTAAAGTTAGCCAATTCTGATCAAACTCGTGATAAACTCCGTGATCCTTCCCCTTTATGTTTAACGGTTAAAATAAAATAGAACGCCTCAAATGTCGTTTTGCAAAAAACTGAAAAGCTAGTAGTACCACAGGAAAGTGCTACCCAATATCTTTCTTTTATTTGAATAGTCACGGGATGGATTTTCATATTAGATTCAAAAAAATTGTACATATGTAATAGACGGAGCGAAAGTAATACTCTGACGTTTTCCCTCAGTTGAACGCATAACCTTGGGTTTCATTCACAGAGTTTGAATAGGCCCTTCGCACGACCTAGTCATATGGTACAAAATAACACCCTGTTGGTGGGCAAGCTTCACTCTGGGACATGAAGTGGCTTTGTCCCAGCGCGTAGCTTGCTCACCAGAAGGGTGTTATTTTGTACCATGTGACTAGGTCGTGCGAAGGGCCTATTCAAACTCTGTGAATGAAACCCAAGCGAAGTGGAAGGGTGTTATTTTGTACCATGTGACTGGATTGTGCAAAAGACCTATTTGGGTTAGTACCACGTTATACAGCACAATAAAAAGTACCACCAGCCTTCACTGTCTGGTCATACATTTACTAGGCAAGAATTGTTCTACAAATGTAAAATTTAATAAATATCTTGAGAGGGAACTGGAGGAAAGGCAAGGCACGAACCACCTACCGCTGCTCAAACGAAACGAGGCTTCATAAAATAGGGTCAGCTCTCACAGATGGGTTGAAATTCTAACTACACATGTTACGAGAAAGACGAATTTACTCGAGAGTATTTCATTTAATTTACCCCTGGACCAGGGGACAACATCATGAGCAATTAACTCGACAACAGTGGGAAAAGATCGTGTCTGATAACCCGAACTTGCAGGAATTTGAAAAAAAATTGTCAGAACAGCTTGTACTTTTTAAAAACAATTTTTGACTGATATATATTATAATATTTTAGTGTCAGATACATTTTTGAAGAAGCTTTCACCTATGAAAAGCATAAACCATGAGCAACGCGACCCAAATGTTTACCGTCTGGGAAATCGGAAAAATAATTAGCGTTGCCAATGACAGTAAAAACATTACAATAAGACTGGTTGCATGATAGAAGGAAACTAACTTGATTAACTTAATAAATGGAATATCTCTAAGCTTAGCGGTGCTGTCTAACCCGAATCCCATTCGGTCTTATCAACCCGACCATAGTTTATGCTTTTCACACGAGGGTCAAAGCGTCTTCAATTACCATTAAGGCATTAAAGCTTGAGAAAGGGATAAACTAAAGCCGAAATAATTTTATAATAGTAAGCTATTCTAGGTTTAGGATAGTTATCCTAGGGTTAGGATAGTTAGACGGAAGAGATGCAAAGAGCGAGGAATAGGGGCAGAAACGAAAGCATAAAAAAGCAAGGGATTCTGTATCTAGCTCTCCCAATGAGTGCGTATGTGCCAACTGGAAGAGGAAAGGTAGGTCTGAGCAATGTCATCACAAGCCAATCTTTATTTATACATGGTTGTTTCAGTAAGCCTAAAAAGAATTTAAAAATACGGAAACGAAATACATGATTGCAGATGTCCAAGGTTTGTTTTGATCCGTAAGAGGGACTCACCCATTCTCGTCCCCAGAGCCGCTTGTCCCTCTTAGCCGGCTGGGCCTAAGCACGAGGAACAAGTGGCTCTGGGGACACACGATTTGATTTGCTAAAATCAAACAAAGGGAGTGCAATCACATCAGCCGTTTTAAACGTGCTAACGATAAAAGATATGAAAATGGCTGATGTGATTGGATTCCCTTTGTTTGATTTCAGCGAATCAAATCGTGTGTCCCCAGAGCCACTTGTTCCTCGTGCACAGGCCCAGCCGGCAAAGAGGGACAAGCGGCTCTGGGGACGAGAATGGGACTCACGATCACCCTCGTGCCCAGGGCTTTTCTCTTTCCCTTCCAAATTTCCAAGGGAAAAGCTCGGGAACGAGGTTGACCCACAACGCGTATAGAAGGCGCGGTTTCCTGATTCTGTTCGTATTCTGCGCAGGCGGGGACCCTGGAGCGAATAAGCTTAGAATCAGGAGCTGTAGAAAGCTATTGTTAGAAGTCTCACCGTAGCGTACCTACATAAGGAGAATTCATTAGTAATTCGCTCTCTTTTCTCGCACACCCGTAGTATGTTTCATGGCGGTTGGTAGCATCTTTCTAGGGTTGTCCTCATCTGGCAGATCTGGTCTTATCTGTACTTATCCATCCTGTGGTATCTCTCAGCAGTTCTCTCACCCCTCCCTCCCATTTTCATTATCCCTCTTGCTGCTGCTGACAGCGTCCGCCAGGGCTCCCATTCTCATTATACGAGCGCAGCTGAGACCGGTGAAAACAGTTCACTATATTGCTTTTCAACGATTGGTTTTTAAGGCCTTGCAGGAGTGGAAATAGGAAACAATTTAAGCGACCGCAAACCATAATCCTGTATTGAGCAGTGAGAAACCCCGCTCTCCAAACATTTAATGCGCCAGAGATCGTCCTGGTGCAGACCAGAAGGATCGTGGGCTCTGGAGGCGAGAATGTTTCAGCTTTTAAATTGTTTGACCTTTCATTTATTAGTTCAACTCGCTCTCGACAAATCTCGGTTGAAATCTGAGGAGAATTTAGACAGAATCCGTTGACCAGGTAAAGGTGTAAATTTAGACCATGTACGTGCGCATGCAAACAAGTCTGTTAATTTTCACTTGGGAATTACAGAAACCTGCGGTGTGCTTTCCAGTTTACCGGAAGCTGATGACGGACTCCAGCGCGGCGGGCCGTCGGCCGAATTAACAATAAAAAACAAGCTACCGAAAAGTGTTTCAGCTGAGGAATTCCAAGTACTCTAACCAAAACATAACCCAGAGAACTGTTCACTATCCAGCAAAACAATGCTGTTTCTTCTCCACAAAATCTGGGTCACTCCGTATCCAAAGGTTTTGGATAAAATTGTGGATAAAACGCATGCGTGTACCCATCCGATACTCCAATGAAAGCCATTTAGCAGAAGCTGTGCAGGGAACTGGATTGCTAGTGCGTGACCATTGAAATGAAAACTATAATCACCTGATTGCACATTGCTTTCATGTGGCGCTATTTGTTTTTCAATATTTTGCTTAAAGAAACTTGAGTTTATTGTTCTGCGTGTGTGAGTGAAAGGATAAAAGGGGAAATTTGTTTGTCATGTTGTGGCTGTGATGTGGCCGACGTTTGCCTTAACTATACCCAGGTGTGCATCACTCATATTGAAGCAAATTATATATAAATCACGGCGGCGTGCAATCAAACCCTATACGTGCTCTGATACTAAATGATAACACGGTATTTGCTTTTACTTATTGGCCATTAGTACGCCAAGACAAATGATTAAACTAACAGACAGCACATCTGTTTGCTTTGAAAGCAAGACTGAGAACAATTGAAATAATTGAAGCAGGATGGTAAACAAAGATGAAGAGCTAAGGCTCCTCGTTAAATCTGGATAATGGGAAGGTTTTGTTGAAACCTTAAAATAACAAGTTTAACTAAAAGCTGGTTGATTTACAGATGCCATCCGAAATTCCTGTGTGATCAAGCTAAGAATAGAAGGCTTATGGTCAAGAAACTTGATGCAGCATACTATTATTGTAAGGGATCAAAACACCCTAATTCTCTCCGCTAGTACTGGATTTTGAATTAGTAAAAGATGTATATAAAATTGTTTTGGACATTCACGAATCACTGGTTGATTTTCAAGTGCAAAATACGTTGCCATCCACTATGTATAAGATAAGAATTCGACGAAGAATAAACTGCTGCCATGATTAGAACAAGGTTAGACGTTAATTAATTCTCTTGGAGAGACGTTTGATACTTGATTGTAAAATCATCACATCAAAACGCTAAGCCGACAGAGTTCACTTTTGGTACATTCGTTCACATAATTTACAACTAGAACAATTTTTCCGAGGTCAGAATGCTTTGTTTCAAAACGGCAATAGCCAAGAAATGCTGTTTTGACTTACCCTGTGTTGCATATGTCACCCACAGTATGTGAAGGGAAAAGACAACACGGAACATCATCTCTTCTTGCTTGAAATGAGTCACTAACTTGTTCAGTCTATCCAGCGTGGTCCTGCCTGCAGCTAAACGTCTTGCCAATCTGTCCAAAAATCACATCATGCTATAGAGCCATGCATGTGTTGGATGCAAGATTGTCAGCGTTTGAGAGAATAAGAGACCATTACCATAGGTCGCTTGCACATAGGACCACAGATTTGGACAGGGTCAAGAGCAATTCACGGATTAATTTTCCCATGGTGAATTTGAATACGCCTCGCGTCAACTGAGTTATGTTTTGAGTTAGCAATTAGTTGGTATACGATACCTCAAGAGAAATATCAATTTACAGTTTATGGTTATACACGTAGATTGTGATTGTAAATTCTTTTTTTGTTTGCAAGTATCTGTCCCACAGTTCTCTAAAGAACTTTGTAAACAATATGTCCAGTCAATAGTGTTTTTGAGGCAGGCATGATCGTTTTCATTTTTGTTTTGGTGGTTCATTGCCAATTTGACTGTAATTTGCGCAAATCGATGTGAATCCTTTTCCACTTCCAAAGAGGCTCAAGTTATTTCCGAAACGTTACCTTTCGATTTCATGTGATCGTTTCTCTCTTTTTCTCAGTTTACATCGGAATTTTCCAGTCTGTTTTATTTTTCGATATATTTTTTCAACATTTCTATATGGCGGCAGTTTTTCCAATATAGTTGCAGCTCATGTTTTCCGTAGGGATGCGTTTACATATTAAAAAAGAAAAACTTGTCCGTGACGAAATACTGTAAATTACCTGGAAACAAATATGCAATTCCTCAATATAAAATGGAAACCTTATTTCGTTTTGTTCACCACATGAAATTTCCGTTTTTCAGTTCTAACGTTTCTAATTGTGATTTCCTGTCAATTAAAAGGACACTGCCACGAATATTAGTTCAAAAATTCTACAGCCCAAAACCGTGATTACAGCAATGGAAACCTACAAATAGCGGTCAAGTTTTGATAAAATTACTATGCCAGTGCACTCAAGCTGTATGTGGAATGAAATCACCGTGATCTCACTAGGAGTCTTAGATCTCAACTTGAAAAAGTCAGCCTGATTATTCAAGTTCCGTCCCTGTGATTTGGAAAAATTGATGAACGATATTTACGGGTCACCCTCTTCGTTAAACAATTTGCTCCATATCCGTCTCTTTATGTTCTCGGAGCATTTCCTGTATGGGTGAAAGAACTTAGTCATAATTTTGTGACCATTTTACTAAAAAAGCCGAAAAATGTCCCTGACAGTGTCCCTTTATAGACCAATGCAGTTTAGCTTTCGGTTTACAAGCCTGTATATTCGACATTTCAAGGTATTTCTCGCCACACAGAGACGATTGAAGCGTGCATGTATGCATTCAGCTTTACACACCAGTATATATTTACCCAGGTAATTACCTGCCGTGAATATAACTCGATCCCCCTCAATGAAAGATCGGGAAATACTTAAAAACCGCAGATCAATGTTTCCGTGTTTGCGCTTTTTTTGCTGCAAAAAGATTTTAAGATGAATTGGTCAAACACGCCCTGCTCTGTCGAGAGAGGTAGATGTTAAGGTGGGTGTTCTTGACGCTTTTAATCCTGTAAAATTAAACATTAGAAGTAGACATAATAATCTCACTTGTTGGTAGTAATTAATTACTGTCGGCTGGTCATTGAGGAAAAACACCTCGTATCAGTTCGGTGGGTGCCTTATCAGCAAAAAGCTGGCACAGGACACAGGATCGGAATTTGACAACAGCAGCACACTCAAGCATCTAATTATCTGCCTCATCTAAGTAAATCAATTACTGTCCACCCCGGCGGCAAATTAAGAGAAAAACAAACTTGACTAGGAAGACTCTCAGCGTTATCAGTAGCCAGAACTGACATAGGAATCTCTCGAAACAACAGACATCATGAACCTGTTCATCACAGAGAATTAATTAACGTCCTCTGCTCATTCAAGCACAAAGATAAGAGTCAAGCTGCGGTTATGATAGCCTTGTACTATCGATATATCTTGACAAAACAGCATCGTCGATAACGCAAATTGAATTCCGTTCACAAAAAATACCTTTTCATCAGAAATACAAACAAAATTAATTTGTTTTCATTTGCACCGACGAATAGTCAATGATTCCCATGTTGTTTTTTCTTGAGAGCCATTTCGACGGCCCCCTATTCATCTTTTTACGTCACGAAAGATGGATGTTTTTGAGGCTTAAATTTCCATGTCAAGGCCGTGCTTACGTCACTGTTGAACAAAACACAATATGTGAAGCTATTCGTCAAGTATTGCATATAAAGTCCGCAGATTTATTTGTGAAAACAATCGTCAGAAACGTTGGTTGTGTATTCTGCAGTAATCCTGGTAATGTAAAGGGAATTAACAGTGATAATCTCTTATTTTCACGGCGCTTTCTTCAGCTTGCCTAAGAGGTTCTCAATGTCTCGTGAGTTTTCACACGGCTTGATTTCAGATAACCTCTCGACATATGGAAAGCATTTCGTGTAACACAACACGCGTGCGAAAAAGAATTTTAGGCTAATTCAAAACATATTTAATTAATGACTAATTAAAATTAATAATTAATCACGCAATTAATTAATTCATTATTAAAATGAGTGATTAATTACTTGTTGCATCTTACGTACGCAATGAAAAGAATATTGTAATAAAATGTCACCCGCAATGCACGATTTCGTTCCCAGAGTCCACGTTGCCCTTGACCAGCGGTCGGAAAACGAGAGAGCGAGAGCTCTCGGGAAAGGTAGTCACTGAAAGAGATAGACGAGAGGGACCTTCCAGAGCATGAACAGATCGAGTTGTCTTACACGAAGCGTGGAATCGTTGGAGCCTCGCGATCAGTGGCTACCGACTCCTCGACAGACTCGTTAACCAATTCCACACTTTGTGTAAGACAACTCAATCTGTTCATGGTCAGGAAGGTCCCTCTAGGCCTCTCGTCTATCCCTTTCAAATGCCCATTCCAACAAATGTCCTGTGGGCCGGGTCACACAGCATGTCTTGACCAGTTCCCCACAGTAATCTTCAGTTTAGCGACTATCTTCTTAGACTAAACTACACCAGACTACAGTAGCATAGACGGTTAAAATTCGGCCTCCAGCCAGAAAGTTAATATTATCTTTCGAAATCGCGTGTTTTGTCGAGAATGAATTCCAAGATTGAGCAGGATACAGGCATATTTTTAAAGCCAAATGGAGGGGGGTCTGGGGGTCCCCCAGAAAATTTTGAGATCTAGAGGCTCGAAAATGGTATTTTCAACATTCTTCATGAGATAATTCTTAAAAAAAGACAAGCTGGATAAGTGTAAAATGACAGGTACTTTTTGTGCTTACAGCAATATTTTGGAAGTTTTGTAAGCTTGATACATTTTTTCCACGATATATCCTGGCTTTAGTACACTAACCTGGGTTTTTACACAAGTTCCCCGTGTGTGGAAAGGATGCGCGTAAGGAAGTACGTAAACACGAAACGTTTCCGACAGGTTTTGAACAAGGTTGTAGCTATGTAATGTAAATTCTCGTCACAAAATGAAGCAAGTAGGATTAAAGCATTTGTTTCATCTGGTTAGTGCCCTATGTATTTTACGTCTTTTCTCAAATAACTACTGAGTATGAATCGAATTAACGTTAACGGAAGTGGTTCACTATTCAGTCAAAAATGTTACGAGATGTTATACACCTTATTCCAAAATGGCTACCATCTTAACATTCTTTTTAGCCCTTGATGCCTCGATTTTAATCTCAAAAATCAAAAGAATATTTTATCTTGAACGAGGCAACAAGGGCCAATTTGTATGTGCATCAATCAGCGGCCATTTTGGAATAAGGTGTATTCCATGCTTAAAAGTGACTCTGAAATATGACAACAATAACTCTCAGTAACTTAATTTTTTACTACAAAATGGCGCTTTTCCGTTTCCGTTTTCTTTTTTTTTTATTTACGTTTTACTTTCTTTATTATTTGTTCATGCGAACCTTATACTAAAACAAAAATATGTCATCGTCGTAAAAAGTGGGGTTGCTGAAGCACCCCCCCCCCCCCCCCAAGCCCCCCGGCTCCGCCGTCCCTGACACCAAAGACACTGTCCAAACTCTCCGTATAAATGAACGTCTCGGATTCATGTTTTATAGAAAAAAACTGAGATATGCAATTTAAAACCATCAGAGTCATGTGTAATGCCTCAATTGTAACCGAAGTTCGAACTGAAGAAACCTCACTCTCATTCTTTGAGTGAAACGGTCTCTCACTTAGGTATACGGGGAAGTCAAAACAACTTTCCACTCGGGCACAAAGAAGTGCCAGTCGTCCGCATAAACTGGCATCCGTATTATAGTGGGTAAGTTTAAGAAATTAGCTTTTCCTCGACTAATCAGTCCGCAATTGAATAAGCTGGTGTCCGCAAAGTTGGGTTGCAATGCGTTCCTTAACCGTTTTGCTCCCAGACGTGATTTGCAGATCTACACATTACCCGGGAGATAGATGATGAAAGCATAACGACTCAATCAGAGGCTAGGGTGCTATATTGACCAAACTCCACATTCTCTTAACTAAGTGTAGAAGGAAATGTATAGCAGCTAGAAAGGAGAATTTCTAGGGTTAGATGACTATACTAGTTCACTGATGTAACAAAAGGGGCGTCTTCTTGAGTTACGCAGGCATGAGGTTTTGATCTCAAATTGAAAAAGTCGTACAGCTCTCTCTTGAATCATTTACTTAAAATATCTTGATCTTGCTGTTCTCGGTTTATCACGCGAATGAGAGAATCTCTAGTCATAATTTTAGCTTCGTTATGACGTAAAAAATGCATCAAAACCCGGTGATAGTTCCCTTGTTAATGTCGGTAGCAAATCATTGACATTGATCAGCACAGTCGCGAAGAACTCACGTTTTCGTTAACAATATATATGGCTTGATATTAAAATATTTCCACGTTCACTTGGTGTCTAATATAAAGGAAGAAAAATTTGCATATAACCTGAACTATTCTAGACGAAATACGAGGTCGAAACAATTTGTATAGGTATAACAAGTTTCGCTTGTTCCAAGAACAGATTGATGAACCCTACGAAGGTATGGTACGCAGGTTCTACATATAAACTATTAGGTTAGTCAATTGTTGACTTAGAAAAATATCAGATATTTTCGCTTTATTAGAGTTTTTTCTTCTCTCCAGACAAAAGCTATTGGCTTTGCCAGCTGGAAGAAGCTAATAACCTTCATTGCTTTTCGAATTGTCGATCTAGTGCTAATTTACGATCATGCGTTCCATTCAACAGTTGAATTTAGCTAAGATAAACTACATTAATATTCATCGTAAAAACGAAAGCGTTTTTATAAGGGGCCTTATAAAAATAAGTATATCACCACGAAAAACAGAACGAGAAGGTCGGTGAATAAAAGATTTAAAGAACAGTTAACTGGTACGCCTTCCTCGTTGTAAAATAACGGAGAAATTTTCATGTTTGTAGTCTGAAATTCAGAATAATAATTATAATGCGTTTAGCTGTAGGTTAGCTCTGACATCTATTGACACACAGATTAAGTTAAGCTATTTGCGAGATTTATAATTAAAATATAATAAATTCATGTTTATCGTCGTCGACGTTGTTCTTGTACCTAATATCGATATTATTGGTTGAAGCCCTGCCACCTTTATGTTCGAAAGCGTCCACCTCGGAGGGCCAGTGGAATGCAAACATTTCCGTCTGTTTTCGTCTTTTTCCCCAATACCTCTTTCATCGTTGTAAACGGTAAACTGATTTTTCCGAGACTGGAAAAATATTTTTTTTTGTATCGAAATATACCGTGGCAAAGAAGTCAGTGTGGGTAAATATTTGGAAGGGATGCCATTGTGTCTGAAAAATATAATGCGCACACAATGCTATGTTAACCACAACGATATGATACACATTAACATGTATGCGAATATACTGCAAAGACATAAACAAACAAAAAGGGCTTTTCCGAAGGTATGTAACTGAAAGAAGTCGTCCGTATATTTCGTTAGGTATACTAAATTTGAAAGCCCATGAGCTTGAACTCGGCGATATTCTCAATACATTGAGAAGGCTTACAAACGACGAACTCGGCGTAGCTGTATAGCTCCTTAAATTTTAACTCACAGGAGTGATCAGTATGTAATTTCTCCGTACATTATCAATACAGTGTCAACCAGAGAGGTAATGAGAATACAGAAGATCATCAACTAGGGAATATTGACTGATTATATCTAAGTTTAGTATGAATTGTATGTCAGCAAGGAGAATTACTATTCAGATCATGGTATTGGTACACTATTGGAAGGGCTCAATGTTAAACTGCAAGAATTAATCTTTTGTTGATTTACTCTACAGAAGAATACTCCATGGCGACACAAGCTGTATTTTTCATTCATAATCGCCATTGTTATCCTAATAATTTATTTAGGTAAGGTAACTCGTACAATATTGTTATTAGACAATAGGTGAAGACGACACAAAGTGCAAAAGACATAACATTTAGTGTTTTAGAAAAATATTTTATTAACATAGTGAAACGGTAATAATAATTCAGAGTTTCTCTGTTTAATACTGCTGCATTGTAAAAATAGAAGTAAAACATATTTTCTTAGTCACTTTTTATTTTAAACAAAAACAGAACATGGTCACGATATTTGTTCACAGTATCAAGTTTTTCGGAAGTCATAGGGGCTGCATAAAACCCACTAGATAGTGATTTATCCCATAAACAGCGCTGTTGAACGGACCCAACACGAAGGCTTTTCAATAAAACGGTTTAAATAGCGCCTCGGTGCGTCTTACACATGGTTTCTGTGAAGCAAACCACAAGCAAACGGGGGAGGGAGGGAGGGAGGGAAGGAGGGGAGGGGAGGGGGAGAGTATGCACACCAATTCGGCCAGATCACGGAGACCTGTCGTGTGGCTCGTGTTTATTTAGTTTGTTTTTTTGTGTCATACTAAATCACTATATGAATCGCGTTTAGTTAGCTCGCTTTGTGTGTTCACACTAACTCACTCGTGTTTATTTAGTTTGTTTAGTGCGTCATATTAAATCCCTACATGACTCGCGTTTATTTACTTTGTGTGTTCATACCAAATCACTATTATGACTATGCTCTGGCAATTTTAGGCTTCAATTTTACAAGGAACCTTCGTGTGAACGACCCTTCTGGCTACCTCTTCATAAAAGCCCTTCCACCAAATGAAAGCCGTCAGATTCCTAAAGGGACAAATATCAGCTCCTGTTTAAAGGACGCATTCAAAGACTTCTTACTAGTAATTGTCTTCAATTATCCATTCTACGACAGTATACCTTATCTGGTTGCACTGTATAAACCTGCCTTCCCTCATCTGTTATTCTGCGGGCCGCCTCACAATTCAACGTTCCCAGGGATTCTCAAGGTCGAAATCATCAAAGGATTTCTCGGGTACGAGTGTCTTGGTAGAGCAATTCGGCAACATCCGGGACATAAGGGGTATTTCTACATCAGCGATGACGTCATACTCAAATATTGGAATTTCCCGGATTTTGACATGGGAAGGATTTGGGAGTCGTCCTTTCTTGTTTCCAATCCACTTAATGAACCCCCAAGAGATAATTGGTACTGGTGGAAAACTCCGTTCGGTTTGAATAGATGCCGAGAGGCTTGTGACGAAGTGGCGAAAATAACCTTAGACAAGGCGGAACTCAACGGAACACATCTTTTAAATACACTTTTAAAGAATGGTAATGGAACACTCGAATGCTTTGGCAGTCGTTCTGACTTTCTATTCATTCCTCAAAAGCACGCCCAAGCGTTCTCAATACTTTCAGAAACATTTTACAAACAAAAGGTTTTCCTAGAAATTGCGGTGCCGACTATTAATCGCCTTCTAGAACGAAACGATAACATTGTTCGTCTTCCAGGTTATTACATTCCAAGCAGAATAGGGGATCCTGAAATGAGTGACAGCCGGTTTTTCTGGTATGTTTACTTCTTGCACAACGAGTACTACTTCATTCATCCATTTAAACTTCATCGTGGCGGACTTGACAGCAAGTTTAGCTTAGTCATGTTTAAAGCTATTTTTATTGATAAAATCAAGGCGCTCATGAACTGCAAGCCAACACTATTGTAATCAGGTACCTCAGTAGGGCAAAAAATACCAGGCTTTTTTGGAATTTGTCATTGTACATACAAAGTATGTGCGCCGTATGTCCACTCCTGAGAGAAGGGTTGATTACTCGGACCCGGAATAGTTGGGGAATGTATGTTTGGGGGAGGGGGGAGGGGTGTTCATTTCCATACATGTATAAGTTAAGGTAGATAAAAAAATTAAAGTAGAGACTTCTTCTATGTATGGTTTTAAATATTTCAAAACAGTTTGATTTTCATTTCCCTATGTTTCAGTCTGTGTAATAGCCTAGTGGCCCATCAGGCCGGAGCTTATCCCGGTTTCCTTAGCATGAAGCGACAGAGAGTATTTCTACAACCCCCTGGATGGGATATCAGCCTATCCCTTTGTTTCAGATTATGGTAATAATCACGAGGCACCAAATTTCCTCAATCCTTGTTTAAACGTTTATCAGATGTGGCATCCAGAGAAAAACTTTGGCTTTCCTCCCATCTTTAAAGTAAAGACAATGACCCAGTTGTTGAATAGATCGATTTAATGTCGACAAAATCTTCATTTCTGAGAATGCTTTTTTTTGTTACTTCACAAAAGGTAATTTAATTTACGTGAATAAATTGGTGCTATTTAGTAAGAGTAACATTTATAACATACCTGTTCAACGATTAAAGGAAAAATACATGATTGTATTTCCATAAGCGTACGGGCAATTTTTTGCTAGGAGAGGGGGGGGGGGGGGGGTGAATCAGTTGCCCAAAAACTCTCCCAAGTTGCCTTGCCCAAAGTTCTTGTCGCACAAAAATTTCGAGTTGACCAAAATTTGGGGGGGGGGGGAGGGGGGGTGCTGCAGCCCCACCGACCCTCCCCGGCCTGTACGCCTATTGTTCTTTCCATAACACGTTTCCCACTACTTTCTGCCCTTCGCCATGTGCCAAACTGAAGCGAATTCAAATGTTAATAAACCAGAAAAATCATTAGAACCTTTCTATTTTTACTTTTACTTTTCTATTCTACTTGTAAGTTATTCTGTGTGGCAAGATAATAAAATAAAATAAAAATAAATTTAAAAAAAATTTCCAAATAATATTATTGATATTCTCTGTAAAAATCTTTCCCTGTCGGATCAAATTGTTGTAAAACGTATTAGAATTTTTCTATTTTTACTTTTCCCAAATAATAGTTTTGGTATTCTCTATAAGAGTCCTTCCCTATTGGAACAAGCTGTTGTTAAACTAACGGACATACAGTCCAAAAAGAATTATCCAAAACCAATGAGAAAATATTAAATTAAAGTGTTAGTGAAAATTAGAAATGGTTAAAAAGTGCAATATGTCTAAGAAAACTAATCAAAACCCTGGTAAGCGATACCGGGTGCTCGAGTAAAATATTATAACAAACTAAGACGATCGATGACATGACTGACTTACTGACGGACGGACGGAACAACGGTCTGAACTACGGATGGACAGACTGACTGACGCAATAACTGACTGGCTTACTGACGGACAGACAAAACAACGGACTGAACTACGGACGGGCGGACTGACGGATGGACTGACGCACTGACTGACTGGCTTACTGACGGACGGACGAAACGGACGGACTGACTAACGGACAGACGGACGCAAAGACGGACTGACTGACAAACAGCCTGACTGACGGACTGACTGACCTAACGTAATAAAGCTTACTCTTCAACAATTTGGGTAGACGGACTGATGGACGGGCTGAGGGACTGATTGACAGCCTCGCATGACTCTTCAACAATCCGCAAAGTTTGAATAGGCGTTAAAAGAATCCAGGTATGCTAGGATTGTCTTGTAACAGAACGTGTATTTCTCCTGAAAGACCAACAGAATTGGCACCTATGCCTAAGATAGATAACTCGTCCAGGCTGAGCGCACACTAGAAAGTTATTTGATAAAGGTGAAATGTTCAATCATAATACCAGCGTGGGACAGAACAAATCTGAGTCCGACATCCGACAGGATTCGAACTTATGACCTCCCAGATACCAATCGGGCGCTCTAACCAACTGAGCTACGAGAACTCTTGGTGAGCTAACAACTTTGCAATTATGTCAACAAAGTCAGGTCTGTTTACACTCCATAATTTTGTTAGCTAGGGTATCTTTTTAAAAGCACCTAGTAAATCTGAATGAACCTGAATCACAGCTTACATCATGTTCATCATCATCATGTTCCATATACACGGTCGTCTTTGTAAAGGTGTTGTAAACAACACTAAACAACACTGTATAGTAAAGAACACCAAGTAGCTTACCAGAGTGTCGACAGCACCAGGTCTCTTGGCTCGGATCAGTTTAATTGTCTGAAACACATCAACTGTTTGCTCGATCTTAACTCGCTCAATCACTGACATTATGGTGGACACACAACCACTACGACCAACACCATCACTGCAGAAAAATATATTAGTAGACAAACGTTCATTAATGTTAGCGCGTTAATTTGAAGGGAAAGTCCTGATTCTTCCAAAGAGATGGGATGAACCTGAAAAATTCGTGGTTGGGATATTCAAGCTGAAACATGGATGGACATTTACAGTAACATGTCGCAGATCGACCATTTTCGAACCATATAGCAACGACAAGTCCCCAAAGTTTCGACGCACACGAGGAAGCGAGCCCCTGCAACACGTTCCTGTTTAATTTTCTTGCGATTTTGACTCTGTTACACTATTGCTTCGAAACGTGAGAGTAAAAGGTTTGAAAATATCGTGCAGTTACGTCGTTTCTTCTGTTGATTTGTCAGTACAAGTGCTGAGTATTATTTAGGGGTATTCATCAGTCGTTTATTCAGCCAACACCTCATCATAAAGTGATAGGCCTGGTGTATAAAGTGCACAAATATACTTAATTACAAAAGAAAACAGCCGCCAAAAAAATCTGCTATTCACCTGCACTGAAAAACAATGACGCCATTTCCGGTTTGTTGCTGAGACCGCTGTATAGCATTCAACAAGTCGAGGATTTCCTGAGGATCTGGGCACGAGTCATGGTTGGACCATCCAGTGAACTGTAAATGGTTTACAGTTGATTGTTTCTTGGGAGGCTAAGAAATGTGAACAAGCAATGTTTAAGATACGAAAAAGAAGGAGACTAACAGAAAATGAAAGACCGTGGATGCTTGCCATTTACACAAACCATCGGTTGGAAATTTTACGCACGCGTAAACATTTCATAACAAATCTTCTTTACAGAAAAGAGGAAGAGATTCAATACATACTCTAGTTCACTAACAAGTCTGAAAGAAATTCAACAAGTTCATTCAACCCCAAGCAGTAGTTCATGCCACACGTTCCAAACAGAATGATGCGAACCATCTGATATTCCAACCGGAATTTCCTTTCTTTTACGTGTAAATGGCACGCCATCCCTGTAGGAGTTACCATTATGTATGTCAGGATATAGTTAACAAATCGACCACATTTTTTATGGTCTACACTCTCATAAACCATAGCTCTCGACCAATGAGGGCGCGAGAATTCTCTCGGTTATTTTTATAAAGCTATACCCCTTATTCCAAAATGGCCGCTGATTTATGCACATATAAATTCGCCCTTTTGGCTTTTAGTCTCATTTTCAAGTAATAATTATTTTGAATTTTGTTCATGCTATCGAGGCAAGAAGGGCTACTTAACAGAATGATTAATAGGCCGCCATTATGGAATAAGGTGTACATATTTATAACCTGTTTTCGGTGAACGACTTTTTCCTTCATTCGGAACTACAGGGACTTTGGGGAAATCATTTTTTAGTGTTTGAGCGGTAAGTGATTATTTTCTCGCAGACCTTCGTTTACTTTATTTGACTTAACACTATTTTCAGAAAAGGAAAAGTTCCAGAGTAATTTCAATAACTAGTATTACATTACTTGATTAGCGTTCTTACCACATATACCACACATCTTTTATTATTATCTAATCAGACAAAAGGCATAGTAAGACATGCCCAGCCAGTTAACTTCATTAACAGGTTTTATTGGATCCTCGATGCCGTAGAGCCCTTACACAATTTAGGGTGATTTTCGGTTACAATGTAGGTTATTTAAGGCCCGGGTCAAACGCCGTACTTCACATAAGCCAAACCCAATTCAACCAATTCATTTATTTGGAGCGGCCGAGTCGTTCTTCACGCCTGGCCAGCCGTGAATAACGCCTGAAGACCGACTTTGGGTCAAACGCCGATCTTCACATAAGTCGAAACAAATGCACAACCAAAGTCCAAAGGCGCCATTTTGACTTTACCCTGAAAAACCACTGACCAACAAGACCGCTTTTGTTATTTCATTGGTGTAGCAGTTTGGTAGGACTGAACAAGTTCGACGTTTGACTCAAACAGGCGTTCTCTTAATTATTCGAGTCGAACCAAACTGTCATTAGGTTCGGCTCATGTGAAGTACGGCGTTTGACCCGGGCCTAAGGCGTCAAACTTTGACCTCAAAATGCATTGACTTTACACCCCCGTACCGCACCAAAGCTAATTTTTACACACTGAAAGTACTCGTCCCCTCCAAAAACATCCCCTCTACTAAGAAAAAATCCAACCTCTGCTTTCAGTAAACTAAACATCCTGGTCTTGATGCTGTTTGAAGTGTTTTCTGACAGAGTTTGCAAAGTGATGCCACCATGCTTGACGGATCCTCCAGAAGGCCAGTATTGTGGGTAACTCTACATAGAGAAATAAAACAAGACGATTTTTATCCCAGATATACGAATGCTTGGCGATACGTAAAGGAATGTAAAACTCCATAAAACAAAATTATGACTCAGATTGATTACTCTTGCATTAAAATAGGAAATCTACAAGACTGTCATAATGTTAAACATGACATCAATTATTATAACAAGCACATTTCAGGGGTACCCAACGAGTCTGTTCCTCACTTTATCTGTTTCCCATCGCAAATGTTGCTGGCTGGCAAAAACTTTGCATCACGCGCCTCTATTATTGTTATTGTTATCATAAAAAGCGATTGTACAAAAAATAACGAACCCCAAAGAAAGAAAAATTAGCGAGGAGTATATTTTCGTAAAGATGTCACCTGCTTGAAGCATTCAACGTCGCTGGAAACAGATAAAATATGTCGGTCGCTAACACTCGCTTTTTCGGGGTCCCCAAAAATGGCGGTTTGACTCGCGATGCATAATGGGGGGGTCAGATTCTTTAAGTAATGTTCTCTCAAGGGAGGTGTCACCGAAAAACTACTACTTTTGCGCCAGCTGATTGAAACTCGGAAGGGCCACTGGGTCTCGTTGAGGAGAGCGGATTTCAAGGGTTTTCAGTACCATTTCCGCGCGTTTGTTGTTTGTTCTAATTGCTGGCTGTGAAAAAATTATGGATCCTGTGTTGGCAAAAAGGAACAGATAAATTTTTCCCAGCAACACTCAAGAACACCTGTTCTAATATCATATATTTTCATCCATTTGGTTAAAAGAATGCATTTTGCCATAGTTTGTTCGTTGGGTGTCCCTGACACTTGTTGATTTTAGCAGTTTTTAGACGTACATAATAGCAAAAACAAATCTAAGGAGATCTGCTTGGAAACGTTTGAGAAAAACTTTCTGGGATCTTTGCCAAAAATATTTCTGAAGTTTAATGAGAGGAAAGTAAGAAAAATAAAAGGTAATAAATAATAAATATGAAACTTGAAACAAAACTAGAATCTCGAAACTTCAAGAAAAGAACATAAGGTGCAAGTTGTGTCTACAAGAGTGAAATCTACCTCTTCCCCTTCTTCCAAGTTGTTCAACATCACAACTGTGCCAATGTCATACTGTGATATCATGCGCCAGAAGTCTTCAACGGTGTTATCCAATGGGGCTTGGGTCAGGATATACGCGTTTCGTCGTCTGTAATCCTGTAAAGATTGAAGGAAAAATTATAAACTGTTAAAAAAGAAAAACTGTTATTTTCAGCCGATTTTAAAAGTCCACCCTGGATAGAGGACCCGCATGGAAACCAACTGAGGCTGATGTGACTTCCTGCCTAAATATCATTATTTGTTGTATTTTATTTGGAATAAAAAGCCATTTCGAAAATAAAAGTTAATAACTGTCACACGGTTCGTACTCTTTTGAGCTTTTGAAATTCCATGACTTTCCAAGACCTTTTCCGTGACTTCTCCAAGTTTTTAATGGCCTAAATTTGAGCATTTTCTAGGAAAGCATCTTTTATTTTGGGTGTATTTTTACAATTTCTTCGCAAAAAACCTAATTGATTAATTGTACTCTTTTAACAAACATAATTCTCCATGATTTTCCATGACCCACACTTAAATTCCATGACTTTCCAGGCCCAGGCCTGGAAAATGAAATTCTAAAATTCCATGACTTCCCAGGTTTTCAATGACCTGTACGAACCCTGTGTCAGCAATCCTTTTCTTGAGAGGAAGCAATTCAACTTGAGGGGGCTCAAGCAACCAACAACGATGCCTTCTTTCTGGTCAAACGCTTCGAAAGATAATCTTGGGATGGGCCACCCCTCAAAGCATTTGCAATAAGCATCTCTAAACAAACATTTTGAAGGATTGGACTCAATCTGCGTTATCCCCCACCTTCCCCTTTCTGCTTTAAAGTTTCTTATAGCAAAGATAGCTATCATTCTGTCTCTTTTCCAAACAAAAACTATTATGCAAAGGTTGACAGGATTGATGTAGATTTTTGTTGCTATGGTTACCTTCTTATTCGTCCTTTTAGACAAATTATTTTTGGGCGTCTGGGCGTCGGCGCCCAGCCTTCGAACATATTCATAGGTAGCGTTCCTTTAAACCAATCTAAAACCGGATTTTGCGATCGAAAATTAGATTCCCGTTCCATTTATGGCGAAACCAATCTTAGATTGCAATCTAAACAATCCACCTCCGAACGTGGATCGTTCGGATTGGTAACTGAAACTGGTTTCAGATTTTCGTTCCATTTGAGAAAAAAGCGAGTGTCGCTCGGCGAACTAAGCCCGATAATAAAGTTCTTATCTTATTTATCTTATCTTATCTTAAATATTATCGCAATCATAAACTCTGTTGATCTATCAGATATGAAAACACCATTATTTCCAATCGTAATGTATGTACTCACGTCAACAAAAGAGGCGTTGATGTAATCCTTATGTGGTTCAGAAGAACTCAGGAACACTCGAGCACTATCCACTAGTATGGCAACGAAAAACAGTGATTAGGCTTTCAGAATTTACCAAGGTAAAGTGTAATGTAAATAGCAATTTACTAATGCAACACAGAAGAGCTCTCAGGTCTGAAATACATATATCTGTGGAGGAAAACACTCACATGGCAAAATATTAGGAAATCTGTTCTTGGTGATGTTGGAAGGCTGAAATGCTGCTTCTGATTCCTCCCCTGATAACTGGCACTCACTGACGAGTTGCAGACGCTAGAAAAACAAAAACATTTAATGTTGCCTGTTGTCTTTTGCCCCCAAAGTAGGAAACTGAAAACAGCCAGTAGAAAATTGATGGAATTGTGGTATCGAGAGGCCAACAAGAAGCCGGGTACCTTAAATTCTTGAGAATATCCAGTTAGTTTTGAAGACTTCTGAACTCTGGCAAGCGTGTTCATTGTAATTCGTAAGTTATGAGGCGCAATCTCTGTTTTTCCGCAGGTCAAAGCTTCCACTACTGCTTGATGCAAAAACACGTACTGGTCCTACACAAAAATAAAATTATGGAAAGGTAACACTATTGAGAATAACTACTTTTTCAAAACACCAACATCATCATTAACAAAATAAAAGGGGCAAACTCATGACCGGTATTTTAGATCATTCTGTTTATTTTTTGCTAATTATGAGTTCTAAACTTCAAATTGTCAGAGCAACAGTCTTAATTAACAAAATCGCGAATGCATGACTACCAAGAATTTTTTCCAGACATTATATAAGAAATAACATTTAATACAAAATGTAAAACTGAAAAAATAACAGGTGTTTCGTCCGTTTTAATGACATATCCAGTACTCGCAGAGAACATATTTTGTCCAAATGCAATCTGTTTTAATTTTTTCCAGTTTGACCATCCATGTCCCATCTTGGCTTTTCTACGTTTATGTTGAGTTCTTATACAGCTTTAGAGCGAGTTTCAGTGGAGTGTCGCAAATTGAGTGAGCTAGCCCCTTAACACAGCCTGCTGCGATCAAGTTTTCTTACATCTTTCTGCACCATATGAGGGCGACATCTCCGCATCACTTGCACGTAATTCTGAATAAACACAGTCTTGTTCTTCTTAGCACTTTCCAACATGGCGTCAATGCCAATGTACGTACCAGTTCGTCCAACACCAGCACTGGGAAAAAATAATAAATGGGTATCAGCAAGTAGACTTACACCAACTCGCATGAGTGCCAAATCAGGTCTTCGCTAAAAACAGATTGTTTTACTATTTTACTGTCAACTGCAAAGTAACATCCCTTTATCTACTTGCTATTCGATGGTCTATTGATCATAACGGCCAGGTTACAACGCAATTAAACTCTAAGTTATTTTAGTTTATTTTCTGATGATATATAGTTCTATATTTTCTTGCAATATTGTAATTTTTGAGGGAGTTTCTTTGTTTAGGGATTATATAACTCTTTTTCTAATGTATGCTTATATGACTGAATAAACACCTGTTATGTTATCTTTTATGTTGTTATGTAATGTTATGCTGTGCTGTGCTATGCTACGCTACGTTATGTTACAGTATGTTATCAGTGTTATGCTATGTTACGTTATGTTACGTTGCGTTATGTGTTGTTATGAGTTGAATGCTATGTTATATTACGTTATGTTTGCTGTTATGTTTGTTTTGTTATGATTGCTAGGTACATTATGCTAAGTTATGCTACGTTATGTTACGTTTCCTTACGCTATGTTATGTTGAAGTTTTTTCCTAACGAAGCCTTTGTATTATACTTTGCTATTTGGTACCTGCAATGCACAACAAGTGGTCCACCTGTGGCCTGGTGTCTAGCATGAATCTTCTCTCTGAATCCCAGTAAAGCTGTAGAACGCTGTGGAACACCTCTGTCTGGCCATGTTATGTAATGAAACTGAAGGACCTCTCGTCTTTCTGATTCCTAAATGTCAAAGGACATAAAGTTTTAAAAAATCAACTGTGTACGTGCCAAACATGTGTTAATTGTAGATCACAATAAACTAGTTTTTAGTTCCGTAGCCGAGTTGACTATCACTTGTAGAAAACAAGGTGTAGTCTAATTTTTTTTAGTAGAAACTTTAAAGGATTATGTGAAAGATTAATTAATCAACATGACACGAGCGTGGGACAAAGAAAAATTCTGAGTCCCCGACAGGAATCGAACCCCATCGAACCCGAACACCGGGCAGGCGCTCTATCCAGTGAGCTACGAGAACTCATGGAGAGGTAGGTCATTTTTACTGAGTTCTTATGATGTGACACGCGTCCCGCATACTGCTAGGATAGTCCAAAACCAGTTCTATTATGACCTTTTCTGCCATTCTGCCTCTGCTTACCTTCACCAATATAAATGTTCGAATAACATAATCGGCAATGCCTTCAGTCTTGTGAAGAGTGACTGTAATGGAGCCATACCTAGTTGTACTGTCCGGCCAATACTGGTCACATTTGCCCTGCAAAACACGCACAGCAATGTAAAAATTCATATGTTAAACACTATTACTCGTATACCATTAGTTAACATAGTGGATTTTGACAATCTCTTGACAAGAGACTGGTACTTTTGGGAGACGCGGTTGGGTGGACTTATGGTTAGCGCGCTAGACTCCGGATCAGGTGGTCCAGGTTTGAGCCCCAGAAGGGGTCACCGTGCTGTGTTCTTGGCCAAGACACTTTACTCCCACAGTGCCTCTCTCCACCCAGGAGTATAAATGAATACTGGTGAATAGACCAATTCCGATATATTAATATTCTAACATGTCACCGAGGCTTAGGGGAATAAAACAAAGGATTTTGCATCGAGGCTTAGGGATGAATAAATAATTTCTTTTGTTTTATTTCCCTAAGCCTCGGCGCCATGTTAGAATTTCAATATATCGGAATTGGTCTATTGTCAGGACAACCTGACAGAATGCTGGGGGTTAACCCTGCAATAGACTAGCATCCCATCCAGGGGGAGTAGCTACTATCGCTTAATTTACTTTGTAATTTGAGCTTTATGATAGCATACCTTTCCCTGCTCAACGAGGTTGGTTAGCATGACAACGGTAACGCATTTCTCTTGCCAGATCATTCGCCAGAAATCACTAAACGTCACAGATGTTGGGCCTTAATGAAGCAATAAGAGTACAAAACTTATGACAAATATCTTACGGCAAGCTGTAATAAACTTTATAAATTATTTTAAACATTTCAAAATCTACCATCCGAGGCAGTAAATGCAATATTAAGAAATTTAAGTATAAATTTCTAACACCCCCAACATAACGCTGACAAATTGAAAACCATTAAGAGTTCTAAGAAGTTACAGAATCACTAGCTCCATTTTCTCAGATATTTGCAACATCATGTTTCATATTTTCCAGATATTTGCTTCGTCATTTTTCGAGCAGTTAACAACAGTCTACGAAACTGAGAGTTGTCATATGAAGAATATCTACCTCTATCCATGACAAATTACACTGCAATACCGTGCAAAAATTAAATATAGTAAGACTTTCTTCCTTTTAATGAATATCCCCCCTTTCTTTTCAACTTATAAACAATCAAAGTCAAATTTTCATCCCCGCTTTGAGCATATCTACAGCGAGGGAGATTCTTTTACGAAGTTTTACCTTGAGTTGCGATGTAGCACATTGATTCGTCGTCAAAAGTCTAGAAAAGATAATGATTTGTACAAGAAGGCGTCACACCCATATTAGCAAACACCAATACTGATTTCTGTAGGACTACAGCACATAACAAGGCGCTAGTGCTCTGACTGAGGGATACAACAGTGGCTCGTTCACTTTCCACGATATTGTGTTCTAAAATCTCGATACGCTTTAGCGATTTTTAATTTTTTTCATGTTGAAAATCGATCCTGTACTTTATATGTATCAAGAAAAACCAAACAAACAGTCGATACGTGCAGGTCTTCCACCCTCATCTTAAAATGATGGACCCTATCTTAAAATTATAAACACTTGGAGAAAGTTATCTTATTTTCTGCTTTTAATGCTTCTCTTGTCACACTTTTGCCCCGATAAACTCGATTTTCGGAGCCACAACTCCTACCAAACTCCACTCCCTGGAGTTAGGTTAGTGCACGCCCCGCACCCCCTCCCAACTCCCTCCCATTCATCCATTGTATGCATATCCTTGGCAGGTTAAAAAGGTCTTTATTGACACTCCAGGGATTCACGAAGCTTTTTGTTTAGGGAACACTTTGTCACCCACTTGATTAACTAAGAAAAGATGCAAACTCTGTATTACTGGAATGTAACTAGCGTTGATGTAGTCTGACTTTGGGTCGCCCTCTATTTTGTCCAACACAACACGAGAATGGTCATCTGTTAAGAAAGCAAAGTCTTGAGTTAATATTGATCTAGAGCTAATAGGAAACGTGTTCTTACTATATTCAAAGTCCATTTATAACGCCTAGATTTGGGAGTCGTAATGGTCTGATGCACGTCACCCTGCGATCAGGCGCTCTGCCTTTCTCGGTGGAAGGAAGGAAGAAAAAGAGAATATAAATATGCCTCGGTGAATTGACCATATTCAATATTTAAACCACAAAAAAGAAACCAAAACATGGGTATGAAAAAAAAAAGATCAGACATGAAACCAGCTGAAATTTGTCGATTTTGGCTTGCTTGCCCCCTCACAAATCACATGCCTAATTTGCATTACAATGTGAAAACAAACATGGCGGCTAGTCAGGGTAACCTGACAAAAATCTCTGAAATACCGTGCAATGCACTAGTATCACATCCAGGTGATCAGAAAACTCAGAAAACGAGAAATACGCATACTCACAGTTGGTTTAATTTAACACATTGTCTCAACATACTGTCACTGCCGTAATCTTTCTAACACTTCTGTTCTCACGAATTCTTAGATAAGTAAAGTATAGAGGTTATAGTAAGGCTACAGTGAACGATGAATCCAACACCTTTCGACTTCATTTTAATACACAGGACTATAAATTATTTTGCGTGAAACACGAATAAAATTCAAGTAATGAACCGTACTTACAGGTTGTCATGTTTCCATAACGGTTTTTGACTCTGTTCCCCTTGCCAACCTCCCATGAAAACTGCATACCACCTGGTAAATTCTACGAAAAAAATGATAGGTGTTACAGCTCTTTGTCAGCACTTAAGCCAGAAATGATTTGATTCTGTCGGTAATTACCTTCAGTCAAACCATCGTACTATGAACACCCCAGGGATGGCTAGTCACTCTTAAAGGAGCTACGTCACAATATTTTGGGTTATTTCTTTGCGAGGAACCAAATTACCCTTTAAACGTAGGAAATCTAAAACTAATGGTTTACAAAGGAAGAAAAACACCAAAGAGGTGATACTAAACCAAAAAGGAACAAGGATGGTTAAGGATGGAGAAGATTGAGATGGATTACAAATGACGATTTTGAAAAATTTAGACTAAATGTTTCAAAATGCACGAACCGTGACGTAGGTCCTTTAACCTCAGTCAATAACACGGACAAGCTTTTTGATCTGAAAAGGGCGTGGGTACCACATAGTGAGACTGTTCACAGTCTCGGTCTCTATTTTTCAGCATTCCAAAACCCTTTGCACCTCAAGTTTTGAACAGGAGTTCAGTTCGCTCGCGATTCCTTTCTCGCGTTCAACGATCGAAAAAATACGAGAAAATAGGGATCAAGTAGCACCTCGTTGAAGCGGCAATACCATTGGGCGTGAAAACAATAGAGAACACTCCTAAACAAAGCCTCTAGCACTGATAACAATGAAGTCAAGGAGAACAAATGAATAACTAGGTTCATATGAGGTGAAAATAGGGGGCCGTGAGAAGTCTAAGACATATTTATTATTAATACAATTCAAGAGTTTTCATTGGCTTAGCCATCATGGTATATGCGCTAATATATCACGCCTACATATATGGTAAGCGTGCGGGGATATTAACGAGAACAGCCGGGGGCCCAAATATTGCATTTTTGTGTTTGTGTGTGTTTTTTTAAGAGAAACATTCTTCCACTTGCGCTAAAAATGAATGGGTAACATGAATTAACGCTACCAGTGATGACTAAGTGGTTTTTAAAGAGTACTGAACATTAGAAAGAGTACTTTTAATTCTTGAATACAGCACTGCTGTTCCATTAAGTACATACAATAACCGAGAAGAAAGAAATAATTGCAATAGCAAAATTAAATTAATACTTTGAGAAAGAACTCCTTGCCTTAAATTCCTCTCGCAGCACAACAGCTCCATTAGTTGATTTGTTTTTGAAGTATCTTGCAAACTCAGCCACAGGAATTGGTTTGGATTTACCATCCTCAGCCTCACTGTAGACCAGTTCTTTTTCCTCAGAAGGAGATGTTTCCTTAACATCTTGAATAAAAATAAAAACATTTAGCTGTTTTTTAGTTATTATATTTTGTTACTATCGAGCGAAGCACCTGTTTTGGCAAACCTGTGAACTACTTTTAAAAATATCTTCCACTGGATGGGAAGTATACTTCAAACAGAAAATTGCATTAACACAGAGGAATACTTTTTACTTTCAACAAGAACATTGCAAACAAATTTCCTCTACACCACCAGTTCAAAGTATTTTTATGATGTTCAGCATATGGTTGTCACTCTTGTTACAGAGATATTGTTTTAAGATTTTTTATGCATTTTTTTGTGAACGTTGGAATGTTTAAACAGTTTCATAATAAGAGTGTAGGTATGACATGCAAAAAGGGCAGCTGGAATTGTGAATAACATTTCAGTGTTATTTTACCTCTTAAAATCACGAGAAGGGACTACCAAAGACAACGGGCAAAAAAATCGCTTCTAACTCATCAACAAAAGCAATGTACCTTTGGGGTGGAAGTTAATATTGATAAAATTGTTGAAGACCAATTAAATTAAACTGTCAAGCCAAGTGTTTTTAATATGACGTAACTACAAAAAGCTGACAAGGAACGTGCTACGCAATCTACAAAAACCTGTTGAAATGGTTGAATGTTGAAAGATCCAGATAGTTCTTGAAAAGTCTGAAAATTTATTTTTGTCTTTTAAAACAAAAGTCTGCATTTCACAGGAGTGCAATTAATGTATTTTTCCAACAGAAAGGACCTAATGACAAGTATTTCCTTGGAAAGTTTGCAGATGACACCTTACCGTCTCCAGATGGACTGATAGCTTCAACATTCTGATACACTAAATTGGCTGTGCTCGAGGCAGAATTAGTTGAACCACTGTTTACGTCTTCAAGTTGAAGTGGAGTACTCCTGCTTTTGTTTTCTGACCTCTTCCTCCTAGTGATCATAATACAACATTAAACACTGTATATGAAAAAAAATTAATGGTCAGACTACTCTTTTCTTGCTGATATTTTTTAAAGTCAGTTAAACTCCGGGAAGCTATAAAGATTAATCATCTTTTAAAGGTCCTGCTTCTGGTCCTGCTCTAATATTCAGAAAAAAAAACAACAAATTTTAACTACAACACAATGCTTGCATGCTTTAGGCCATAACCACTTTGCCAATCTACATACAGAGATTGTAAAATAGTATTATATTATATATTATATTTACTTTTATAACTTGGACTCTACAGGACCCAAGCCAGCCTTTGCCCTTTTCATGCCATTGAAATGGTATGGTGAAGTGAAATCTCTTCATATTGCTGTTAGTTCAGTTACTGGAAGTCTGTTTAATTATCTTTAGCAGTTTCACAGCTATCTCTTTCATTTCAACACGCTCCGCATAAAATATAATACTAAAACTCTCATAATTCTTATTCCAACAAAAACAAAGGCACGGCTAACTAGGGTCTGTTAAGAGCTGCAGGGTCCCCATTTAGTGGGCTTCAGACATGCTAGAAGACAATTGAATAAACTAAATAAACTGCAAAAGTCGTGGGCAAAGATCCTGCTTGATTGCATGTTGGTTATTCTCACAGACAATCTAATCAGCCAAACTTCAGTTCAGTTCTTTATTTATTTATGTTTTTTCTAATAGGTACAAATTGGACATGCCCACAGGTAGCAGATGCTAATCTGGGTGGGTCATGTTGTAACTACAGAGAGTAGGTAGACAAGTTTACAGGAAATCAAGAAGATAAATGTATGAGTGTATAAATTATAAAATTAAGTTTGTTAGTTAATTAGTACCATATTAGGAGAAAGCACTATTAGATATTTTATTGAAATGGACAATGATAGGCTGAAACAATGTGGTATATCTTTGTGGTATATTTTGTTTGTGATGATGATGACGATAATTGTGGCACCAATGGATAACATACCTCCGATATAAAATCACTACACCAATAAGAGCAGGTATAACGAGCATTAACAGTACCACAGGAACAGCAATCTCCACCACACTAACAGAACCAGAACCCTCTCTCTCGGCTTTGTCTCCAACAACTTTAAAAAGAATTAAACACACATTAAATTCCAAATTAACTTTAAACGCCTGAAAATCACATGAGTTACATAGTTACTTTTCTACACTAATGTCCAGGATAGAAAACGTGTATTGTTTAACAAGCACTTCATATATGACTGGGTTATTGACCATTTTCGTATTACTTCATATTTGACAGGATTGTGTGTGTTGTGGTGAACTAATTTACCAGCAAGGACACGTTGTGGTGACTATCATAAAGAGCATTAGCTTTCATTCCTGGATTCTTGGAGATTCGCCTTTTCCCAGACGGCCATTACTATAAAAAATATTAATCTGAAGAGTAATATAGCTTGACGTGTCCTTAATTAATAATTAATTGATAATTAACTGAATTGCCCGAACTATAAATAAATATGCATTTTACCTCTTTTGACAGATAGTTTGGCAACTTTGCTAACTGCTCCATTTAAAATGACCTGTAAAAAAGAACACCAAAAGTTGAAAAACCTCTCAAAGATATCTATCCTTGAGTACTACTCTATTGCTGTTAGAATCCTATAGTTTTCTTAGTACAAATAGCAGTGACAGGGTCCTAACCAGTTATATGGGATCTGGGATCACAGCCCTGGGATCTGGAACCACACCTCCAGGATCTTGACTCCTAGATGTTACATGGGTAAATAAAGTATTGATTGATTGATTGATTGATTGATTGGTTGGTTGGTTGGTTTGTTGGTTGATTGGTTGATTGATTGATTGATTGATTGATTGATTGATTGAGTGAGTGATTGACATGTCATGGAATCAGGATCAGCAAAACTTGATACTGGATCAGATAACTTTGGCGGGTTCAGGTATCAGACATGGCCACGTTTTTGGAATCAGAGTTTCAAATTTTGGATCAAAAATGGGATCATTGATGGAAAATTATACCTCGTTACGACCCTGCAGTGAGATGCAATCATAATATATAAATAAGTAAATAAATTATTTTGTAAGAAAAAAAAATTAGATCTGAATATTTTAATCCTGTTCACTTACGCCCTTGTCACGAGTTACAGCTCTTTGATAGATGACATAGTTTTCTCCTCTCTCTAGTCCTTTATTTACATAGGCTCCATACTTTTTGTCATCACCAACAGCAAATTCCCAAGATTCCTCACACAATGGAACATTTTCTATCTCAGCAGCAAGATAGAAGTTCAAGTTGTCTTTATTGGCGTTATCTTTCAGCTCTGAATCGAAATCATCTGGAAGTTCTTCAACTCCATCAGTGACTTTTAAAACTATAACTTGATAAGCCCTGAAAGTAAGTAAATATGAGTTGTTAGCTGACTGATAAAAGACATATCTCTCAAGTATGCTTTGCCTCCTACTATCTCCTTTGCCGGGCTTGTCACGCAAACTTTCTCCCCCCCAGCCAAGTCATAAGAACATGTGCGTAGGAGGCTTAAGTGCTATAAAATGTTGAAGAGTCAGATGTTTCAGTGTTAATCCCTTCATCAGTCTATGTGTTTCCAGTATAAACATGGTTGTCTGATGGCATTGAACTTTGATCTTAGTCAGAGGTGTTCAGTATATTGTGTTTGTTCGTAGCCTACCACTTCACCTATACAGTGCATCCTCTCCATCGGGGAGTGTTTGAGTATTAACTGACAGTTTGTGATTTGATAATTGTAGCCAGGAAGTGCTGATAGTAAGCGATTGTACAGTTAATGGTGTATGGTAGTCATTAAAATTGCTATAGCTATGGTTTTATGACTTTTAGAAGAAGTACTGACAACCAGTGACAAAGCGCATGTTGTTCAATTTTACAGCAGATAACGATTGAGTCCACAGGTGGTTACACGTGACATAAGACATACGATAACGTGTAAAAGTTGCCCAGCAACTTATTAACACTAACACATACTCAATATGCAGAGTCACCTTTTGAGACTCAATCCATCTCAAAATAGAAAATAGGAGACTCAATACGTTTGAAGATAGCAAATAGGAGATTCTGCTAGCAGGAATTGAAATGTTCTCCAATAACAAAAATAGAGTGAGCAAAGGTCACCTTATTGGGCCATTCCTTTGTTCCACAGGCCACAGACGAATTCCAGCACTTGAACTGGTAACACTTTTATCCATCAATGAAAGTACAACTGGAGCAATTGGGGCTACCAGGAAAATTAAAACAAAAATAATGATCATTACATTACCAAACAGAATGAATCTTGCAGTACAAGAAGTGTTTGTCAGAAATGGTCTTAAAATGGAATGAACACATCAAGGAATTACAAAATTTAATCATATTTAACAATTATTCTGCAAAACTGAGATGATATTTGTTTTGCTGCATGGGTGGAATTATAAAGTCTGCCCAATTTAAGTTTGTTATGATGGAAAGGTAAAATTGACTTACTGTACACACACAACACAGAACAGAAAAATTGCATGGCAAAACCAGCTGTTGAAAATGGAATCCAGAAAACTAAAGCCAACTTGGAAAAAAGATGACCATAGGGGTAACCTGCGATGGGCTAGCATCCCAACAAGAGTGTATACAGCAAGAACGTTTTTGAACAAAATTTCTAATTTGTAGTATAATGGTACTGAACAGACATTACAACGATTTTCTGTTTATCCTAACTGGCATAGATTGTGATCACTACCTTAACAAAAAGAGCTCTGACACCAACAGATACACTGAATAAACCTAGGGATTCACAGGTTCTTCAAGTAACGTCATGTTGCTGTTCTGGCCCGAGAACACTGATTTAAGTTTTGTTTATGCTATCCACTGGATAAATCGCTATCCAGAAGAAAGCATAGCTGTAGTTTGTTTTGTCAGGATTTATCCCCTGGAGGGCGATTTATCCAGTGGACAGCATTATCTTAGACTCTGGTTGCTTACACTCCCTGAGCAATTGCTACTAAATCCCTGGGCTAAATTCCATGGGTATTCTATGGAGTCCCTGGGTTAAACTCCCTGGGTATGCTACAGAAACTGGGATGCTTGATTACATGGGCCACCTTGACCTGTGAGTAGATAATTGACCCTTTCAGCATTAACCTAAATGAACGCAGCTAGCACACCTAAACTATTTCAGAAAAAATGAAAGTTTAAATTTTACGGTTAACATTGACTTTCGGTGCTGTTTTTTCTGGAGTCTTCAATGGTATAGTGTACAGTTGTGAAAACGAACTATTAAGAAAAGATACGTTCTTCATTTTTACTGAAATTGATTTACTTCTATATAGCAGGAATTTTTGACAATTAAAGTGAACAGCTGTAATGTCTTGCATGTATTTGAGCCCTGTAAGTTTATATTCACATTTTTAATGAAAAATTGATAACTTAGAGTATAGGCTCATTTTAATCTAAATAAAGATTGATTGATTGATTGGTTGAAAACTCACCTGTCATCTCGGTTATCACGCCATTAGGCAAATGTATTGGAGTTCCCTCCCCACAAACAGAATGCCCAACAACCTCGAATGTGTAAAATGAACCAGGCACTAAATCCTTCACCGTATAGTTTGTGGATTTAATTGCTTGTATGAAGCCCTCATGTGTGAAACTTTGATTATAAGGCTTCTTCCCAGAATACCTCACCTAAATCAGTAGAACAAATGAAAAAGACACAAAATACTTGTTCAGTATTTGTGTTAAGCCCAGGTTAAATGACACATGATATAAACTGTAGCCGATAATAGTTAATGATAGCTGCTCAAAACGCATGCTCCCGTTTGATCACTATCAACTATCATTCACGTTAGAAATTCTTCATGATACTCAATGATAATTTTGCCTGTTTGACCATGCACATGATAGCTGACAATAGTTCACGGAGATTAAAGTTATATCGACTATAAGGGCTTAATTATACAAATTTAAGTAAAAATCAATTTGTTCAGTAAAACGAGGCACACTTAACCTTTTCTGTTCAATGAGATCATTGTAATGTTCGATAGTCGCCGTTTTTCACTTTCCTCATTTTGAATGTAACTTTAGTCGATTCAACGACATAAATTCAATAAAGCTAACAATAACAGCAACATCAATATCAAATACATACAAGTTGAAACTAAAACTAACATTTAGCACAAAAATGCAAAATAAACTGAATTTAGCAAAGAGAAGGCCACAACTTAAATTAAATAAGATTATAACATTTTTATGAAAGGTTCATTTCAATACAATCAATGTGACTAAAACATTTTAATAAAGAGAGCATCATTTTTCAAATTTATAAATTTGACATTTTTCTATTGGCACGCCTTGGAAACAGTGTAGTTGTTGTAATAAACTTACTGAATAGCTGTTTCCTTCCTTTGTGGTAAGTTTTGGTTCTTTCCATTCCAGTGTAACTTGTGTTGTTCCATACTTTATTGCTTTAATGCCCCAGGGGACTCCTGGCCCTTTGGTAAAAGAATGTAATCTATAACTACATGTCTTACATTGTGAACAAACAACATGACTTGTATGGTTTTTCCAGTTAGCTCATATTATTATGTTAGAGTTTGTTAGCAAGGACAGCACTTACCATTTTTAAAAGAATGGCTGTAATTCTTTTATCTTCAGTTGTTGACTCATTCAGAAGTGTAACTTACAGCTTTTGTAAGCTTGTGATACGCCCTTTGCACGACCCAGTCACACGGTACAAAATAACACCCTGCTGGTGAGCAAAACAAAGCCACTTCATGTCCTAGCATAATATGCTCACCAGCGACATGTTATTTTGTACCATGTGACTGGGACATGCAAAGGGCCTATTCTGCTGGTCCTATGGTGTTGCAGTTGCTATTGTTTTGAGGGCTAAGGGGCATTGCTCCTGTTGTTTGTTCTATTGTTCTACAGGTCCTCTGGTGTTGCAGTTGCTATTGTTTTGAGGGCTAGGGGTATTTTTTCCTGTTGTTTGTTCTATTGTTCTACAGGTCCTCTGGTGTTGCAGTTGCTATTGTTTTGAGGGCTAAGGGTATTTTTTCCTCTTGTTTGTTTTATTGTTCTACAGGTCCTCTGGTGTTGCAGTTGCAATTGTTTTGAGGGCTAAAGGGCATTGCTCCTGTTGTTTGTTCTATTGTTCAACAGGTCCTCTGGTCTTGCAGTTGCTATTGTTTCGAGGGCTAGGGGTATTTTTCCTGTTGTTTGTTCTATTGTTCTGCTGTTCTTCCAGTATAGCAGTTGCTTTATTCTTTTGGGGTTAGGAAAATTGTTGCTATTGTTAAACTGGTCCTCTGGTGTAGCAATTGCTATTGTTTTCTGATCTGGCAGATTGCTCCCATTGTTTGTTCTATTGTTCTGTTGTTCCTTCAGTGAAGCAGTTGCATTATTCTTTCGGGGGCTAGGAAAATTGTTCATATTGTCTGTTCTACTATTCTACTGGTCCTCTGGTGTAGCAGTTTCTATTGGTTTGGGAACTGGGAGATGGAGCCCTCCCATTGTTTGTTCAAATGGTGGCAAGCCATTCATATGAATCCTTGCAAGAGCTGCTACTCAACTTGACTTATAAAACAACTTCAATGCCATTATGATATTATGGGTTTAGCTAGCCAAATACTGTCTCATTACAAAATAGCTAAACTTACTTGATGCTATTGCCACAGCTTTGCTATAGGGGCCAGGTCCTACTTTAGTATAAGCACGAACAGACACTTGGTATTGTGAACAAAGCTGCAATTCATACAGAACAACAAATGTTGCGGTTGTATTGATAGTTCTGCTGTTGATGGAAGATCTTTTTCGACGTTTTGCTCCTGATAGCAACTCTTCCTTGACATCGTACATGATAACCTTGCCATTACTCTTTACTCTTGTTAGAGCTACCCAAGAAATATTAATGCTTGTCACATTCAGTTTATTAACTGAAATACTGTCTGGAGCAACACTGGGTTCTAATAAGAAAACAGACATGATAAAATCAATTACAACTTGAAGTAAAAACGGATTCAATGCTTTCAGTATCAAGTGATCTCACAGTTAGACATTGTAATTTTTGCAATTTTGTTTGTTTGTTTGTGCCTATTGGCCATCCATCAGACCAGAGCTTATTCCAGTTTCCATAGCATACAGCTAGAAGATCATTATATTTCTACTCCCCATAAGATGGGATGTTAGTCCATCACAGGGTTATGGTACCCCGTATTATTTCGCTGGTACCCATTTATACACCTCAGTTTGGATCGGAAGGTCCAGATTTGAGCCCTGGGCACTGCATTGTGTTCTTGGGCAAGACACTTTACTCTCACAGTGCCTCTCTTCACCCAGGTGTATAAATGGATACCGGTGAAATAATGTTGGGGGTAACCCTGCGATGGACCAACATCCCATCCAAGGGGGAGTAGAAACGTTTTTAGCTGCTTAAAGCTACTGAAACCAGGATAAGCTCAGGCTTGAAACCCAAGAACATAACGCAATGTCCTGGCCAGGGATCAACTTGGACCGATCAATCTGGAGTCAGGCGCACTAACCACTAGGCCAGTGCACATCCCATCCTGTTAAAGAAATGTTCCAAATTGAAAAGCTTAAGCTGAACTTACTGTATTCTGGAATTAACACTGTTAGAGTAGCATTTGGTCCAGGTTTGATTGTCACAGCTCTGACATAGAACTGATATGCGACTCCACCCAATACATCAACAGTGTAACTTAACACTTCGCGTCCAAAGGTATCTTTTTGCACACGTCCTTCATAGCTATAAAACACAGTGTAATTCCTGATAATTCCATTCACTTCTGCTGGTGTACTCCAATTCAGGTTTATCCTGAGACCATGTGACTCACTTGGTATCATAAGCGAATAACTGAGGAAAGGAGTGCTTGGTGCTAATGGAACAAACATAACAATAAGTTATAATGGCACAACTGACAACTACAGTCAAATCCCGATAACTCAAACTCAAACTCAAACTCCCGATAACTCAAACTCGCTAATTCGAACAGCTTGCTAACTCGAACCAACATCGATTTCCCATGGATTTCATTCGTACATTTACTGTAATTTTACTCTCGGTAATTCGAACCCGCGATAACTCGAACCTCTCGCTAACTCGAACCAATTTTCATTTCCCTTCAGGTCATTTTCTGTATAATTTTACCCTTGATAACTCGAACCACGTTTTTCAAGACGTGACAAGAAAAAATATACAGTACTGTAGATCAAAAAATCAAATTTATTTTAAAGCAACCAATCACGAGTATTCTTCCAGTTAGTCCAGTTGAGGATTGTTTACATTTCATCCCCATTTCGTCAAGCTTTGCCGCTTCCTCTTTCTTTAAAATGTCAATAAACTGCTGGTGTCCCTTGAAGTGCAGTATGCATGGCACACTGACTATTTCTCAAGAAAGTAATTCCATGAACTCTGGTGCAGTACACTGACATTGTACGCATTACCTGGTCTTCCCCTGCTGTTTTCAGGTTTTGTTTTGTTATGTTATGTTATGTTTGCATAATACTACATGTCGTCAATGACAAGAAACATTATTTCATTTTATATAATAACAAAATCAATGCGCACGCTCTGATTGGTCAACCAGGTATGGTTTATTGTGCCGGCAAAAGTTTTTTTCTCGTGTTCTCCCAAACATCCCGCGTGGGTTATTGCCCCTATAAACCCACAGAAAGTGTGGTCTATTGCTTAAATAATTAAATTGAATTAAAATGTACAGTACAAAACATTGTATGAAGTGCACATGGACACCATTTTTCATTTTAAAAAATTATTAGAAAAAGCAATTTCATTACAGACATAATTAAATTAAACTGAATTAAAATGTACATTGTATGAATAGAAGTACATATGATCATCATTTTTCCTTATTTCCGGTCATTTGTTCTCAACTCCCGGTAACTCGAACTCCTGATAACTCAAACCTTTCTCTATTTCCCCTGAAGGTTCGAGTTATCGAGATTAGACTCTACTTATAATTATTTAAAGTGCACCTAACCCTTTTTTGGCTTGTTTTGTTTGTTACTTATAATTTTTACTTTGCTGTATTGTGTTGAAAAACTAATAAATCATTTAAATGATAAAAAATACTTTTTTCGCTATTTTCGCTATTGGGTCTAAACTAATTTGCATTGCATCAAATCTTTGTACACATGCATGCAAATCAGTTTGTGACCTCTATCAAGGGTTTCATTAAGTTTTTGTCAGTAGGGTTTTTCAGCCGGACAGTTTCAGTTTTTCTTACAAAAGAAAGTAAGTAGAGAAGACGTAAACAGCCGGGAAAAGGCTTGGCTAAGTCTTTTTAAGTCAATTTACGCGGTGCCGGCCCTTAATGAACCTCCTGCTCTACCCAGGAATAGGCCCACGCCCCTTCACACTCGGTTGTACAACAAATGATGCTCAGTTTTTTGTAACTTTTGAATGTTATAAAAAGTCAGCGTTTGGTAAAAAGTAGAAACATTGAAAGATACAATGCGTTTCAAACTGGTGCAAAGGTGGTTTATTTTAGCGAAAAATATTATTTGGGGGTTAGGTGCACTTTAAGAGGAATACCGGTAGATATCAATGACAGGTATCAAATCATGTTAATAAAGGAACACAGCCATTTCGATTGGGGAAACAAGTACCAGTTGGTTACTTTGAAATAATGTGTGTTTGACCTACAGATTTCTCAGAAAGTAGTTACATGTATCCTGTTTCTTACCATCTTCCTCTGTTCTCTCAACTTCTATGGAACTCTTTGGTCCATCACCAACAGAAGTGAAGGCCAATACTTGGAATTCATATTCTGTGTATTTTTTAAGTCCTACAACATCTCTTGTCCCAGTCATGCCACTGTTAATAAGTTTCATAGTTGGGGACTCCGCTGAGCCCTTTATTTTGTAAAACAGTTTAAATCCTGTGATGATTCCATGTCTGGCATATTCTGGTGGCAGCTGCCAGGATGCTGTAATACTGGTAGAATTGCTTGCAGCCACAGTGAAGTTACTGGGAGCTTGTGAAGGAACTGAAATTAATATTTATAGCTCTGTTCATTGTTAGGTATGAAAACATATGTACATGTACTGTAACAGTACTATAATAATAGTTTTACATTTTGTTTTTCAAAATTCAATAAGTATCTCTGATTGATAGGGAAGATGGGTGCCTGGGATACCCAGGGGTTTCAATAATTTTTGTAATGAGGGGTTAGCGATCGTAGAATAGGCGGTGGTGACAACAAAGGGGAGGATAGGCACCCTATCACCAGGGGGGGGGGGGGCTGGGGGCATGCCCCCCAGAAAGTTTTGAAATCTAGAAGCTCAGAAATGCAATTTCCAGCACTCAAGGCATCACAAAGTAAGGGACCACAAAGCATGTTTGCGATTTGGGGGATAATGCAAAATGACGTAGACATTTGCAGCATGCCCCATTGGCCAGCGCAAACAATTTTTATAATGAATGCTCCCAGAATGGCTAAAGATGCCTCCCAATACACTTGACGCAGTGAATTATTTTATTACCACGTATCTATGAAAGCAGTTAAACTGTAATTTTCCAATTGGGTAAATTTGATACTTTTTCCCATTTGGTGAGAGGCTTTTTTAGTGGCGGTAGACCACCAGTAATCGATGACCGCCAATGTGACTGGCCCGCCCCAAGACAGTAAAGAGTGTCTGCATGGCTGGCAATCCATACAATCTAGACATGATGCTGCATCCAGGCACCTGTCACACTGAGTAAACAGGGGGAAAGGGAAGGGGGGAGATGTGGAGGAATGGACAAGGTGTGCTGTTGCATACGAGTCTGCCACAAGCACTCCAGTAACCGTCATGTATGTACAGAGGCGAGTTACACTGAGCCTGCATAACCAATTAGATACTGCTGATTGGAAATACCAGACACTCTTTAACCCTGTTAAATTGCATCTAACTGCATTTAATTGATGAAAATAGATCTACTGAATTTAGAGATTGGTGGCCGTAGAGTTCTGAATTAACAATACATGATCTAAAATTTGGCTAATTGTATTTTGTATTATGACAGCCTCTTGAGTTTTGCTTTTAAGGAGTCACTGGGTATAAGTCACTTAAAAATAGAGCTGCAACCAGGATAAGACATTTATGTGAAAGTTAACAGCGATAGGGAACAAGATACCTGCAGAATAAAGTACTCCAAACACTTCTACTCTCAGAGCTTTTTGAGTTGAGTAAGTTGTTGGCTGAAATCGAATGTACCTTGCTCTTACAGTGTCTTTAAGATTGTGTTTTACAATGTCGTTTCTTTCAGAATTACCATGGAATACCTGCAATATATTAATTATATGTTAACATCTGTGACAATTGTAATAATCTGAATGAATATTCACAAAAGAAAAGGTTAAAATGATATACATGTATACAAGGTTAAATGTAAACTGAATGTTTTTGACCAAACTGATTCCCCGACGTTGAAAGTCCAGTCACAAATGTTCTGTTTTAATTATATTTAATTATTTTAATCCTTTAGCCTTGGACACACCATTTTAATACCGGTAGTTATTGTATTTCATGAAGTTTTTTTTTTTGTATTTTGTGTAGTTTCCACTTTAATTTCTACTGCATTAGTATAGGTAATCACATGGTTTTGAGTTCAATTTGGAATTAATTTGCAGAAGTGAAAAAGCTGAAATTGCACGAGCCACCTCGACGAGTGCAATTTCAGTTTTTTGAAAAACTCACAAGTGCAAATTATTTTCAAATTGAATGAGAAAAACCGTATGATTACTTATTAATAATAAAACTTGTGAACATAAAAAAATTTGCCTGGAGGAAGTGCCAGAAGATCTTACAGAATTCATACAGGAAGAGAGCATTTGATGCGGATTTGACTGATGATTGGCTGATGAAGATCAGCTGATAATGCTACAAACTGAAAGCGGGTTCATTTAAAACATTTGCAACCATAATCCAGAACTTCGATGTGTAATTTGCACTGGTGTTACACTTTTTGCACTGGTGTAATGTTTTCATGTATGTTATTAATCAAACTAACCTTATCAGTGCCATTTTCTTGGTATGTGACCCAGTCAACATTGTTAAGTGATAATAGTAACTTGTACTTTGTTGTCCAGTGGTCAGTAGTTGACTTTCCTTGAGTAGCCACAGCGCAAATAAAGAACTCGTATTTCAGGTTGATTTGCAGGTAGTCATTAGGATTGGTGTCACTGCTGGGTGACCATGCACCATCTCCATTCAGTCGTCCTTTGAAAGCTTCATTGCCACTACGTGATGATGAAGCTGAGAAACTGTTGTCTGGAAATGCATCACTACTGGTCACACCAAGAGCCTGAATTTGGCAGGCTGACGGTAAAAACAAATAAGTGAATATCAAAGCCTGATTACAAATGACCTAGCCCAAAACAGGATAATTGTTTGTATGACACTTAAACGCCCATGTCATAAGTGGAGATTGAAAAAAAAAAATAAGTGGAGGTTGGGTACCCTGCCAGGGGCTGAGGACTCTGAATCGAATGGTCCAAGTTCATGCCCTGAGGACTCTGGATCGAATGGTCCAAGTTCATGCCCTGAGGACTCTGAATCGAATGGTCCAAGTTCATGCCCTGAAGACTCTGAATCGAATGGTCCAAGTTCATGCCCTGAGGACTCTGAATCAAATGGTCCAAGTTCAAGCCCTGAGGACTCTGAATTGAATGGTCCAAGTTCATGCCCTGAGGGCTCTGAATCGAATGGTCCAAGTTCATGCCCTGAGGACTCTGAATCGAATGGTCCAAGTTCATGACCTGAGTTCTCTGAATTGAATGGTCCAAGTTCAAGCCCTGAGGACTCTGAATCGAATGGTCCAAGTTCATGCCCTGAAGACTCTGAATCGAATGGTCCAAGTTCATGCCCTGAGGACTCTGAATCAAATGGTCCAAGTTCAAGCCCTGAGGACTCTGAATTGAATGGTCCAAGTTCATGCCCTGAGGGCTCTGAATCGAATGGTCCAAGTTCATGCCCTGAGGACTCTGAATCGAATGGTCCAAGTTCATGACCTGAGTTCTCTGAATTGAATGGTCCAAGTTCAAGCCCTGAGGACTCTGAATCGAATGGTCCAAGTTCATGCCCTGAGGACAATGGATCGAAAGGTCCAAGTTCATGCCCTGAGGACTCTGAATCGAATGGTCCAAGTTCATGCCCTGAGGCCACTCTCTTTCTTTCACTAACCCAAATCAGTATAATATAATATTGTTTGTTTGATACTTTAACACCCATGTCACAAGTGGAGGTTGGGTGCCCTACCGGGGGCTGAGGACTCCAGCTCAAATGGACTAAGTTCAAGCCCTGGCTGGGGTACTGCTTTGTGTTCTTGGGCAAGACACACATCAAGTACCTCTCTCCACCCAGGTGTATAAATGGGTACCATGGCAAAATAATGCTGGATGTAACACTGTGATGGAATAGCATCTCATACATTCTAGCAATGTAGGCTATACAGTTTTATATCATACCTCTTCTTTCAGAATACACTTCAACTTCACAAAGTGTAAATGAGTCTGTTCGTAAACTTCTGATTGTCACATATCTTCCATACAAAGGGGGACGGCAGAAGAAGGATAAGCCCTTTCCTCCAGGAACACCATAAGTCCCGCCACATTTAGGGTTGGTTACACCCCCACTACTGGTCGCTGACCCTGAAAGAAAGGTATAGTAATAAAGAGAGTGCCTTTGTACCATCAACTACTACAAATGGAGGAGGTAGACTAGGAACTACTATGAACCTCAGGAAAGCATGAAAGAATAAATGGGAACTACTGACAGTTTGCAATCTCAGGAGAAAAACAGCAAAACTGTACTAAATAATTTTGCAATTTTGACATTGTTCTATTTTCATGGCTGCCATTAGGAAGCAGACATATTCTGGAAGCATTTGAGAATTTTGTCTCCATTTGGTGCCATCCATGGTTACGAGATCTGGGATATTCTAGTGGTAGCCAATCAGCAACCGTTTTCTTCAAGGAACTAAATGTTAACCAATCATAGGCTTGCTTTTATGAAAAAGTGTAATGACATCCCGCACAGCCATTGATCCTTCTGAATTTTCGAGATGGTATTTGGCTAGCCCCTCTGTTCTTGCAAATATGAAACACCATTTGGGGTTCAAAATCGAGTAAGCAACCCCAAAGGACACCCGACCACAGAAAAAAAGAGGAAATTGATGTTGTAAAGCGACAAACAGCACTTGTGGACAAAGGAAGCTTGAAATGGATCAAAAATGGATTTTGTCGAACTGACTTTGGACATTACTACGATAATGTTAACTGTTGTCTTGAAATGTTTATCTGTGTAATAACAATAGTTCACCTGATTACAATTATTTGAGACTAAACATTTGTTTGGCTTTGCGTGTTGTCATTGTCATGATACATGACTGTATTACGTCATTAGCAGTCACATGGTCTTTCATTAAACATGGCATGGTGTCAGAACGTGCGGAATTTCAAACTAAGAAAATATAGCACAAAATGAGTGTATTTAAGCCGCCCTCGATGCTAAATTTAGAGGGAAATGTTGCAGACAACTGGCGTAAGTGGAAACAGCGATTTGAACTGTACATGGAAGCTTCAGGATCGATGAAGGATCAATGAAGAAACCCAAAAAGCAACAAGTCGCCATATTTCTTTATCTCATCAGGGAAGAAGCACTAGAAATTTACAATACATTCTCATTATCGACCGCCAAGCAAAAACTTGAAGTTTTATTCCGGAAATTTGAGGACTCAGCCTTCTCAAAACCGGCCGGCTGCCGGCTCAACGTGCCGCCTCCTCTCGAGGTTTGACTGTCTCCAATCCAGACGGAAAATACAATATTTTTGTTTTGTTACTGACAAAGAAAAAAAAGCAGAAAGAACGCCCAAAAATAAGCTCCCCGACAATAATTTGAAGGTTTCAAATGGTTGTTTTAATAGCATGCATTATCCGTACTCACTTCCCGCTATCTTAAACACAAACGTCTACTCTAAAATCCGATCTTCTTCAAGTCCGAAAGCGAAAACATTCATCGCTTTTAACGAAGTATCGGAAAAAATGTCGCTCTCACGTCAATCATTTGACTGGCAATCGGAAGGTAATTTATCCGGATTTATTGTGTAATTTATGGCACAGTGTAGTTCACAAGAAATTTTAACTCTTTAAAACGAAAATGGCAGAGAATCGAAAGCGAAAAGCTGCACCGAGTTCACAGATAACTTCGTACTTTTCTAAAGAACAAAGGAAGGAAGGTAAGTGTGTTTTTTCTTCTGAATAATAGCGCAGTCTTTCACATTGTTTTTCGTTGCTTGTGCACGTGCACGGGTACTTGTGTGAATAGAATAAATTAAGTAGTTTTGAAATGGAAATTGTAAAAATAAATATTACAAAACTAATTCGAGTTATTTTTACAAAATTGAGGAATGATGTGTTAAGAGTAAAATTAAAAAAGGCCAAGCGAAGGGTTGATGTATGTTTTTACTTTCTCTTTTGTTGTGTAATTCTCCAAATTTTCCGCTTGATTAACTCATGGGAATTGCGGTGCGACATGTCTCGGTTTTTGACTGCGTATGTCTCGTTTATCTGTTGATTTGTAAATGAAACTCCGCTTTTGAAACCATCTTGTCTTCAATGAAAACAGTTTCACGTCGCACGTAACAAGTTTGTAAAAAAAGTTTGTAAAAATTTTGTGAGAATTCGTGAGAGCTAAAAATATCGCAAACAGCCCTGATAATTTGATTAGAAACGTCGGCGACTTTCACGATCCAGATTTTAAATGTAAAGCGCTTATGAATATTATTATTTTAATAAAGTTGTGCGAATAAAATACAATTTTGACCCTTCAGATCCCCCAGATTGCACCAAATGGCACCTTTGAGCATCTAAATTTCAAAAATTTTCTGGGGGGATGCCCCCAGACCCCTCTACAGGCTCGCGCCCTTTGGGCGCTCGCCTGCGTGCCTTTGCCACCCAAAACCGCCTCCACCTTCACAATGACCTGCTCCTACAAATCTTTTTGAGAAGGCTGGGACTATTGTAATCCCAGATGGAACATCACATTTGAACGGCACAGATTCTTCACCTGTGTTCAACAACTGACCGAAAACATCGATCAGTATGTAACCGAGCTGCGCACCAAAGCAAGCACGTGCGAGTTTGGCGAGCTGTGCGAGAGCTTAATTCGAGACAGAATTGTCTGTGGAATATCCTCTAACACCTTGAGAGAAAAGTTATTGCAAGAGTCCTACTTAAGTCTTCAGAAAGCCATTGACATGTGCAGAGCATCGGAGTTCTCAAAACAAAGTCGATAACCAAAGACCCAAAGAGTATAGACTTTATGTAAACAAGAAGGCTACGGCAGACAGTAAATTCCCGCCGAAAGACAGAAAGGAAAAGGATCGCCAGCAGAAGATGAAAAATGGATCCCAAAATGGTTGTAAACAATGTGGAACAATTCACTATTCAACTCGCTCAAAGGAATGCCGCACTTGAAGAAAACCAAAGCAAAGCTTACTGGCTTCAATGGATCTGAGATACCTGTGGTAGGAGTGGCGAGGATGATTTGTAAGTACAAAGACAAACAGATTGATTCTGATTTCTTTGTTGTTGAAGCTGAAGGTCAACCCCCCCCCCCCTACTTGGTTTAAGAGCATGTCAGGAACTGAGCTTTATTAAGTTTGCCAGAACTGTTGACACAGATGATGTCAATTCTAAGAATTCTATCCTTGATGAATGTAACAACCTATTTGAAGAACTTGGAGAGCTTGAAGGGGAACATCATATTGAAATTAACCCAGAAGTTAAGCCTGCCATTCACCCCCCAAGAAAAGTTCCATTTACCCTTCTACCCAAGCTAAAGCAAGAGCTAGAGAGAATGGAACAGTTAGGTGCAATAGAGAAAGTTGATGAGCCAACAGCGTGGGTTAACTCCATTGTAATAGTGAGAAACCAGACGGAAATCTAAGAATATGTCTTGACCCAAACGAATCTGAACTGAGCAGTAAAGAGGGAATATTTTCAACTCCTAACATCCACTGAGATAACAAGCAAGTTAACTGGTGCTAAAGTGTTCAGCAAATTCGATGCCAAAGATGGCTTCTGGCACGTAAAACTAGACCACCCTAGTACTCTTCTCACAACCTTCAACACACCATTTGGACGTTTCAAGTTCAATCGTTTACCATTTGGTCTGAATTCCTCGAACGAAGCCTTTGAAGGAATTGAAGGAGCGGAAGTTATCTATGATGATCTTCTTGTATGGGGCAGAGATGAAGAGAGCCATGACAGAGCAGTCAGAAATGTGCTTGAGAGAGAAAGGTGTCAAGCTGAAGAAACAAAAAGTGTGAAATCAAGATTCCCGAAGTTGTGTACATTGGTGACAAGATTACCAAAGATGGAATCAAACCTTATGAATCAAAGATTGATGCAATTCTCAACTTGCCGTCCCCAGAAAACAAGAAAGATGTGGAGCGCCTGCTAGGCATGGTAACATACCTAAGCAAGTTCATCCCAAACATGAGTACCTTAACTGAGCCTCTTAGAGTTCTACTCAAGCAGGAAGTGCAGTGGCACTGGGAGGAGCAGCAAGAAACAGCACTTGATGAAATTAAGAAAGTCATCGCTTCAAAACCAGTACTATGATACTATGATGTACACAAGCCTGTAAAGCTTTCAGTAGATGCATCCCAATCAGGACTTGGAGCTGTGTTACTTCAAGACAATCAGCCTGTAGCATATGCATCAAAATCCCTAACCGATTGCCAGAAAGGCTATGCTCAAATTGAAAAAGAAACACGGGTAATAGTATTTGGATGTGAACGCTTTCACCAGTACTTGTATTGCAAAGAAGTTGCAAGCCACTTGAAGTGATCTTCACAAAACCAATTGCTAAAGCACCCCCCAGAATTCAATGCCTACTGCTCAGATTGCATCACTACCAGCTAAAAGTGAAGTACGTCCCAGCCAAACTGATGCACTGATGCTGATGCACTATCCAGAGCCCACCTGGACACCACTTACACTAAACAAGGGATATCTGATGTTGCAATTGAAATGCAAATTTCAGAGCAAAAATTGAAAGAATTTCAAGAAGCGACGAAGGAAGAGCCGTCCCTTCAGGCAGTTGCCCAGCTGACCAAACAAGGATGGCCTCATTCTCGTCCCGATAGCCCTTTTCATTTCTCTTAGCCGGCAGGGCCTTGGCACAAAAAACGAAGGACTCTGGGGACATGCGATTTTCAAAAAAATTCGAATTTTTTTGTTGGCTGTTGAGAACAAAGAAATATTAAATGGAAGTCAAAATGTTCGCCGGCCGCCATATCACGACACTCGACACATAGAAACATCAATGCCATATACATGAAGTCTGGAAGTCCTAGAATCTCGGACTAGAAATCGTATGTCTCCAGAGCCCTTCGTTTCTCGTGCCAAGGCCCCGCCGGCTAAGAGAAACGGAAAGGGCTATGGGAACGAGAATGGGATGGCCTGACCACAAGAATAAAGTTCCTGCTGAGGCAAAACCATACTGGAGTTTCAAAGAAGAAATCCATGAAGCTGATGGAATCCTCTTCAAAGGACAAAAGATGATTGTCCAACTGAGACCTGAAATGCTCAAAAGAATCCACGAAAGCCACCTAGGCATTGAGAAAAGCAAACGAAGAGCCCGCTACATCCTGTACTGGCCAAATATGAATGCACAGATAACAGATCTGATTGCAAATTGCAGTTCATGCCTTAAGAATGGGAAGAACAAAAACCAAAGAGCCATTGCTTCCACATGAAGTCCCAGATAGGCCCTGGCAAAAAATCGTCTGTGATCTATTCACCCTTGGAGGCAAGGACTACCGTATCTTCTGACTGTTGATTATTATTCCAAGTGGGTAGAGATTGGCTTGTTACACGACGGCACCGTGAGTTCTGAAGTCATCACCCAACTTAAATCCTATTTTGCACGGTATGGCATTCCGGACGAAGTCATTTCAGACAATGGTCCTCAGTTTTCAAGCCAAAAATTCAAACAGTTTCCAGAATCGTGGGAATTTAAGCACACAACCACAAGTCCCAAGTACCCCCATCTAATGGACAAGTGGAAAAAACCATTGGCACAACAAAATCTGTACTAAAGAAAGCTCATGAAAATGGTACAGATCCATACATTGCCTTGCAGTTAAACAGGAACACTCCGATAACTGGACTGAAGTATTCTCCAGCTCAAATATTCCTTAACAGAAGGCTGAAAACCAAACTTCCAACAACTACCCAGTTACTAAATGCAAGAATTCCAACAGATGCTAGGTCCCAGCTCCTAGCTCAACAGAAATCACATAAGCTGTACTTTGACAGAGGAGCCAAATCACTCCCTCCCATCAAAACTGGTGATGCTATTCGAATGAAAACATCAAATGGCTGGAGACCTGCCACAGTCACAAACCTCGCTAACACCCCTCCATCTGTAGTTGTGACCAGCAATGGAACCCTCTACAGACGAAACAGGAGACACATTATCAAGACCCCAGGTGTTAGCAAACTGGCCTTCACTGGTCCCAAAGGTGACAGAGAGATCACCATGAGCCCAGAAAGTGACAGAAACACAACACCAAGGCTAAATGACTTTATATACTACTAAGTAATAAGAACTGTTATCACCTTGCTAGGTCAAGCTGTTACTACCAGTTGAGAACATTTACCTGGAACATTTACTTTAGGCTGACCTTTGACGTAAGGTCTGGACAATGTTGATGTTTATTATAATTTCATTTAAGAAGGGAGATGTCATGATACATGTATTATGTCATTAGCAGTCACATGGTCTTTCATTAAACATGGCAGTCATCGTCAGAAAAAGATAATCATGTGCAAAAAATTCGAACTTAGTTATTTGCTTCTAGCAGCAAATGTCATGTTTATGTGAATAATTTTCCATCATTTTTTTGGTTTTATTTTGTCATAGTCTTCATAGTATATGATTTGGAAGCGGTGTTGTGCAAAACCTGGACAAATTTTTTGAATTTTGTGTTTCAAACTTGTCTTGGGGCTTACCGGTATACTTCCAATGCAACTTTTGTTCATTGTTTAGTCTTTCTTACATGTACATGTATATAAATATTCCTGATTAGTAAATAGAACATCGAAGAAAAGGTTATTTTGTACAAGCCTGCAATGCATGTCATTTTATAGTGTTAGAGCCTGCACTTTCCTTCTCATTGAGAACTTCTAGTGTACCCTTATCTGTGGCCATTGTCACAAATTTTCAACCTAACTAAAAGGAGCCTTAATGAATGCAAAGTAATTGATGAATGTGAAATTACACAGGTTTAATTAAGTACATGTAGAGGCTGTTGAATTGGAAGAAGATTGTTAGTTGAAAACATGTCCAGACAAGGCCAGATTAAGTTACACATCCACTATTAACCTCTTCTAGTCAATGAAGAACTTTTAAAAATTATTCCTTTGTTGTTACATTATACAAATATCTAATTTTCAGTTTACTGGCCAGTAATTTTTGGAAATTGTGAAAATCATAAAAATTAGATTATATCTTCTCTTCTTCTTCATTGTAATCATTATTACCAAACTGTGAACCATAAGAGATGTTAAGATAACAAATCATCTAATGTAATATTATTATGGAAGTTAGTCCCTGATGTACATGTTAAAACTATTCTGCAACCTTTTCACGTGTTATCAGAAATGCTAACCTACCCACTCTGATCTCAAAGCTATTTAATCTGTATGTCCAACCATCTCCTCTGTTGACTATGTAAACTTCAGAAACAGGCTCCGCTTGTTCTAGGTCCACTCTCCACCAGGGTTTATTTTCATAGCCTGTATGTGTGCAGGATCTAGGTTCTATGTAAAAGTTTGTCTCACTGTTACCGTCCACTGCTCGGCTGCTTACACCACCATGAGCCGTGCTACTCTGATCTGCTTGCTTGCCAAATGCGAGATTTTCTTGAATGAAAAATCACGACATTGGATTAAATCCACAATATTATTAATTAATTAAATAAAACATTTAAGTACATGCCCGGAATCTGTCATCCAAACAAATGTTGATTTTTCCCGTTAAGTAACACCGCTAACCTTCTCAAATAGTGTGCTGGCTCGCTAAGGTTCACCAGCAATTATAAAAGGGCATCTAACCTCACTACTTGTTTGAGGGAAGGGAGTTGGCTATTTTCAAACAGGTGATTTGAAGGTGCTTCAAATAAGAATAACCATTGAATAGGTCAATTAGGATCATTGTCAGTTTGCTGTGGAATGAATGGAAGTCTTAATTTGTGTTCAAATTTGTAAATACAGTTAGTAAGACACATGTCCTTTCACAGGAAAAAAATATTTAAAGGGACACAGACAGCTTTGGGACCGCGCTGACCTGGACACTAGTCTTCTAACTTTGAAAAAGGTTTACCTCAACCTGAAATCAAAGGTACGCGTTGAGCACATGTAGAAATTCACTTCAATCTTCCCAGCATTTCACTCTATTTTCAATTGTTTACTGAAAACCTGTTTTCGAGTGTGCCTTTGCTTGATATTATTTTCTCATAGTTGGTTAAGTATAGATTGTGATAAAGTGTAATGTGAAAATTAGCTATGAAATGGTATCTAATGCGCATGTGCACCAGCTGACTGTGTCCCTTTAACCAAATTATATTGTTATACTTCCCACCGACGCAGCACCACAGTTTCTTTAGAAACTTACCCCCTGTGTCCCTTTAAGCCATGAATTACTGTACATATAATTTTGCCAGTTACTGCTCCTCAAATAGACAATGATTTAATAAAACTCAAACATGCAGAAATTTGACCTGATCTTTACCTCCACTGATTTTATAAACTGTTTTTTTGTGTCCGCAAATATCTTTTTCTGGGTGTTGAGAAGTTAACTAAGATGCATGATAGCCATTTAATTTGAAGGCAGAAGTAGTCTGTCAAACATCAGAAGTAGCTCTCACAAGCAGTAAAATCAATAAAACAAATTCAGTGAAAGTAAATTATAATAATTATAATTAATAATAATAATTATTATAATGGATCAGGCCAATTGCAAGAGCATTAAGTTTTAAGTGTCAATGATTTCCAGGGTGTTTGGAAGTGATCAATGTATTCTTGAGTGTCAAGCAATAAATGAAATAAATTTTCATAGCACTTTTGTATGTTGGGATACCTCGTGAATAAATTTCCACCTCACATAGCTGGAGAACTTGCTTCCTTGTGGTCACGATACCAACATATCTACCAGTCGTCAGTGGATTAGTGAAACATACAGCTGATGCTTTGAAGTCAATAAAGCTGTAGAGTCCCACACACTGTGGGTTGTTTTCCACATCTGTGGAGCTACCTGCCATCATTTTGAAACAGAACTTCAATAAACATAAACGACAAACATGCAGATTGCAGAAGAGAGTGTTAAACTTGGTTCTTTCCTTACGACAATGCTTGGCTTTAAAATAAACAGTTGTCTTCAAACTAATCACGTGCCATTACCAAACTGATGTGCAAGTACTGGGGAAAAAAGACATTTAGAGTTAAATGTTTGCAAACTGTTGGAAAAAGAAATCATCAAATATTGACTGAGGTCCTAGTTTTGGCATTTTAATGACGTCAGATGAATTTATCTTTGGCTCTTATTGACTGAGTGCTCAAGCCATACTGACTGACTAGGCTCAGTTGAAAAGATGTTTATTTGTGACCAAATAACAAAACTGAAGCTGTTTTGCACTCACTCTGACATTTCCTTTCATTTACTTGAATGTATAAAATGATCTGCATCTCTTTTTTAATTACATGTAGCTAGCAAACATGAATACTGAGATATATATGCCTATTTATAAGCAACAATATATATTCTCAAACTCATTAGTAATTCATTAATAATTCATCATGTTAAAACAAAGGAAATCAGAACCTTAAACACGGTTTGGAAATGTGATCTTAATCAGCATAGATTTTTACGCTTTATTTCTTTGTTTTCTCTGTAGTTTTAGTTTCGATTGAGAAGATATTTAAAACACTCAAGACAGTGTTTCATCACATTTCCAAGCACTTAAAAGTTTGTCAAAAATACTCTGCTGCGTATCATATTTTCAACTCTCTTCTCGGTGTTTGGAAATGTGATGAAACACTGCCTTGTGTTTTACATATTACAAAGTTAGAAAACATGAACATTGAGATATATATGCGTATTATAAGCAATAATAAATATATAACGTATTTATGTAACATTAGAAATGTGTTTACATCCAATAAAGTAAAGTTTTTACACCTTGATGTCCCTTATTGGTTTACTAACAAAATCAGTTTAAAAAAATGGATCTACTCACCAAAGGTTATTTTATAGTCTTTATTTCTTTGCTGTACATCCCCGAGTGCTGAAAATCTGTTAACTATGAATATTTCTGAGATCGGTGTGCGATCTGAACCAAGGTCCACCCTCCACCAGCTGGGATTGGTTTCCTTTGTATGTGAACAGTATCCACTCAAATGCTCAGTATCAGGATTGCCATCCACAGCTTTTCCTGATACACTAGTACTAAATGTTGAGGACTGAGCTGTGGGCTTCCCAAGAGCAAGATTCTCTGTGAATACAAACAACAAAAACATTAACTCTTATATGTAACTGTCAGTAATAATTTAGCTCTTACAGTATGCAGTACTATGTCACTTGAGATGTCACTAATTGATTTAGAAGATTAAATTTGCGCTTCTGATCTGAATGATTAAACAGTATATGTAGAGTATGCTTACATGTAGATACAGTACTTGTCAGAAAGGTAATACTGCAATTAGACTGGAAGCGGTCTCTCTTTTGGTCCAAAGTCAGTGGGGACAAACACAAAAATAGTGAAAGAGCGCGTTTCCCAAGTAGTTTCACAAGCCGTAAAGCCACAAGGTGTGAGTCAAGTGGGTGCCAGAAGAACAGCAAAGCCTCAAGCTAAGAGGTGCAGCAAGGTGAGTGTCTGACATGCTATGTAAAAGTCACTGTACATGAATGAAAAAAAATTCACAAGTCATGCACTCTCTC
>OX393571.1:11615503-11660503 GCA_947652115.1 Blastomussa wellsi
GCGCTTCAGCATACAGCTCACAGGTTTAAATCTGAACAGCACCTTATACTGTAACAATTTAATTTTGCATTTGTGCTTATTTATACAGCATTTAAAGAGATTTTATTACAGAAGTTCCACTTTATTTTGTGAACTAAACTCACCATTTTATCCAAATTGTTGTTTGCCGCCATTTATTTTGCCTTTCAGCGTTTGTAACGCCACAGAGAAGAAGTAATTTCGTTAGATTACCTTACACACAAACACTTAACATATCTGACTAGGCCGCCATATGCACATCCTGGCTTAGTAGCCTTGCCTTGAAATGCTTGTTTTGAATTTTCCCGCGCTAATCGCGCGCGAGGTAACAGCTAGATCGTGGTTCCGTGGTAGTCAAGAATTTTTCTCGAGGCATATTTTTAGACGTTTTGTTGTGTAGTATCGCTGAGTATTTTTGCGAGTTGTGCCGTATTTTGACGAGCCCGTAATAGGGCGAGTAAACAACGAGTAAAAATTCTCAGCGATATTACACGACAAAACATCTTATGGATAAGAGGTTTATTATCAAACAAGAGAAATTGTTATGTCCGTGCGGACGAATTTCTAACCGGTTCTCTGAATTAAAGCTTCTGAAGTACAAATACCGCGTGATATTTGTACTTTTTTGGGCGTTATTTGTACGCTTCAAAACATAGTTCGATAATAATGAAAATATTACTCTTTTTTGTCTCATTTCGACCGAATCGTAAAGTAATAATCCACAAAAACTGGCTCATCCAACTTCACTGCAAACCAAGCCATCATTTTTTTCTTCAACTTTTTGCTGAATGTAGTAAGTATAGGAAATCGTATGAACGTGAGTGCATTTCATGATTTATGGGCACGAGTGCAATTTGAGAACTTTCAAAACATCACGAGTGACCATAAATAACGAAATTCACGAGCAGGTTCATACGAATGTTTATTTATTATATTCTCAACAAAATTACTCAAACGCGCTACTGTCAGGCTTTTTTTTCACTTTGGTGTTCAAATTTGGCGCTTCCCTGGTGTTTCCATAGCAACTTCCGTATTGCACTCTATAACCTGGATTGCACTTTAGTGTAAAAGAATAAATACCTTTTCACTTTTTTCACCACAACTTGGAATATTCGCAAGTTGTTTATCTTATTTTTGTGAGTGAAGATCCGAAATAGAAACGACCAGACAGGGGGTCTAGACAACTACTGGATAAGTCAGGTTTAAAGGCACCTAGGGTGAAAGGAGAAATGTTTGCACTGCAAGGTACTAATAAAAATTCTTGTGATTTCTGCAGTATTAGGAGCAGGCGGTTTTTGTGGGGGGGGGGGGGGAATGCTTCGAAAACGGCGATCACGAAAGACCGGCCACCATTTCCAGCGCGCGAACACTGGGGAGAGGAAAAAAGAGAGGGGTAGGGGGTAGGGTGGCGGTTGCAAATTATTTGGTCTTTCGTTATCGCTGTTTTCGAAGCATTCCCCCACAAAAACCACCTGCTTTGCAGGCTATAGGAGCAAAGAAATAATGATCACAATTCGACACAGTTTTTAAGGCAATGATCCATTTTGAAACGATGTCGAGATATGAGCTGTCTGTATTAACTGGTAAGTCTGATCCCAGCTCAGACACTTTACCCATGTAATTAAATGGAATCAAATGATCTCAAATAAAATTGTCGTGCAACACGTAAAGACAACAACTCGTGGACTGCATTTTTTCGCATCAGGAACTATGTGGAACGGATTCTGTGTATTTGAGGACTATCACATCTTTTAATTAATTATTTTAGCGAGAAATGACTAAAATGTAGCTGGAATATATGTAACGAGTTGTAAATTGTTTTTATGTTTGTGTATATCATAGTTTGCCCTTATTTATTTTCTCTTTCTCAGAGATATTAGCTTCTACAGCTAGTAACAGCGTGAACGATATGACTGAACGATATTATTACGATGATTATTACGATATTATTACCTTATATATTTTACAATTTGTTTTCCGCTGCTGGTCACGCGAATATAAGATTTTTTAGGAAGACGCATTGTCTACTGAGTGAATTCCACGAAAAATTTTAAGTGAAACCCTCAGGATCGCATAAATCATGAAGGCGGATGAAATATTAAACTTGGCTGCAATCCCATTTTCTATGTGCTTGCACGATAATCTAAAATTCAGAAAGAAACAAGATCTTTGTTCATTCAGTTATACGTCTTTCGATTGAGGTTCTTTTTCTCATTTAATACTACTTTCAGTTTCTCGCAACGTACAGTACAATTTGCTGGGTAGACAAACAGTGTAATATCGTGCATATTCTCACAATTCCACCACTCGCCAACTCAGCCAATCAACTTGCGACTTAATCAACGATTATATTAGTGCTAAATCTTTGTTTCCCTCGTTCCGAGTCATTCCGAAAAACGTATTCGGATAAAACATGGGTTCTTTAGTATATAGATACGTGACAATAATAACTCTCGTTTCTTTCCGGATGGCCTTGAGACACATCGGAAGACCTCGTAACTCCCTTTTAACTACCGACCACTACCACCGCAGAGGCAATATATCAATGCGTCAGTCGTGAAACTCGCATATAATATCTTATATTAAAAGCTTCAAGGGACTGCATCATACTGTATGTTTCAGTAATGTTTCTGTTTTGGTTACAATGCTTAGAACAAACAGAAAGTCTCTTTCGAAAGGCTATCGAAAGTGTAATAAACTGCAGTGCGTGGCCATTAAAATTTTTATTTAGCACGTCTGACTGCCTTCTAATAAAAAGTGTACGTAACTCGTGACGATATACGTAGAACTACAGATTCCACTGCGCTCTTAAAACGTCTTAATTGATTTAATAGATTAGTACAATTCTTAGAAGATTGTTCTATGAATAAGTAACGTGTTTTCATTTGTTTCTATTTAGAAACAACCTTATCATTCGCCATAACTGTACAATAATTACCACTGTATGACATCGGACAATTACGTAAATCTTAATCATTATTTATAGTCACAAGCTAGGAAAACTAAGTCAAGTGTTACAAAATTTGCATAGCGATGGTCAGCGATATGGTGGCGAGTTGAACAATAACAGAAGACTAAATTAAAATTTGTAAAAGGAAAAAACAAATGTTTTAGTTTTGTTGCATGGATTGTTGGTTTCATGGAAAACCAGCATCAGAACTTTTAAAAAGTTACAAAGATCCTATTAGTATTATTTGCTGTGTCCGGCGCGGGAAACCTTTCAGTATCTTTGCGGGTAGATAGCGGCATTTAAATTGATTTTATTGTCAATATAAATCGATGTAACTCTGTTCATTAGTATCAAAGATGTAAAGCCAAGATAGATGTGTATCGTCAAAGAATTGAAGAAAAACAACGAGCAAGCAACGGTTGAAATCGCGACAACAGGAAGTAATTGCCATTAATAACTGAGAAAAGGTATGTTGATTGGAAAAACGAGTTCGCGAATAGCTCAGAAGACCCGTGCATCAGAATTGTTAAAGGCTCAAGGGAAGGTGTACCGAAGGCTACGATGAACAGAAACTTCAACTTATGTTCTTGGCTGTGACTAAACCTTTGGTTAGAAGCGTGATTGATGTGAAGTGCACTTTAATGTTTACCCAAAGAGCGCGCTGCACTTAAACAAACTACAGTCGTTTGATCCGAGCAAACTTTAACTTGTTGACGCATTGGAGATAATTCTGAACTTACCTGAAGCCAAAGGAAAGAGTAGAACGAAGAAAGCCGCCCGGAAATACATCTTGTGTCTAAACTCCGACATGTTGGCTGTTTCTGTTCCAAATAACCACTGAGCGCAATATCCGTTGATTTGACGTTTTCCTGCGAAACGCCAGCATGAAATTAAAACAGTTTTCTTTTCCATTATATCTGCCCTTGTGACGCAAAGGATGTAAGATCGTGTATTGCCTGTGTAGGTATTCTCTGTCTGGTAGCTGGTAGAAAAAGTGGCAACATTTCTTATTGCTAGTAAAGAAATTCTGACTTTTCGTGACTGGACTGAGAAAACGTTTAAGCGTTTCAGTTACAAGAGGGGCAGCTTATTGTTGTGAAGATGTGATGGCTTTCGATGAGGGTGGGGGAGGGAGGAGGGGTGGCGCTAACTTACCAACTGCGGTCGCTGATGCAAAGATATCGCACTGTCTAGGACTCTGAAGTAGGTGAATCTGCCATCGCCAAATTTTCACGCATCGCGTGATGTTTACCACAATCTTGGCATCTTTCGAACGAAAACAAAACTCGAAAAATCTGATTCGAGAACAGAAACTGAAAAGATCTGAAAATACTTTCTTGACCATGACCTGCATGGAATTCTTTTCTACAAATTTATTTCTCAGGATGATTAAATGAGGCAATGAACTCAACTGAAAAAAATGTCGACGTTGTGAAGTTTGTGGCGTCTAACATCGTCATGCAGAAAGGTTCTTAAGTCATGGTACCATTCAGAACAGGAATCAAAATCCATGGAACATGGAATCAAAATCCCAGGGTTTATGTAATATATCAAACACCGTGAAGAGACAGAGTTTCATCGGGATATCCAAACACCGAGAAGAGAGTTGAAAATAGTCAAAATATGACGCGCAGTGGAGTTGTTACGGCCGCTTACAAGAAGTTCATAGCAGTTCTCTCTTTGCCCTATACCACTCAAAGTTACAATACTCTTTGGTAACAGGTCTTTAAATCGTTCAATTTACGATGCGCAATAGAAACCTATTTCCCACAGATTTCTTTGCACTTTGATAACCTGTAAAAAAGAATATTATGTGACTCGCGTGGGAGTCGGCCTCTTGGAGATAGAATTTCAAGTTGATTGATTTCGCAGCGTCCTTTGACTCGCTAAATAAATCGCGCGCGAATTTATTTGGCCCGGCATAGGACGGCAATGGTTTCAAACATCGTGTTTAATGCAGTCGCGCCAAATTCAAACAACAAAATAAACGTAAAAGCGGCAAAATAACTTAAAATATTTGTAATCAAGACTCGCTACTGCCGTGTGACACGGCAGGCCTGCCGTGCTAAGCCAAACATTCAGCCTGTCGAGCTGAATGGTTTCAAACGTTGCGCTACTGCAGTGCTTAAGTCGAGTTATTTTTTAATTTAGTTCGGCACGGCAATAGCGCGACGTTTGGAACAGGCCTGAATTTTTCATTACGAGAAACTGAAAGTAATGTAGTTTCAGTATTAAACGATAAAAAGAACTTCATTCGCAAAACCTTAGCTCGAGGTTACATTGAATTTTTAAATCTTTCTTCTATGAATTTGAAACGTTGAAAATCCAAATGTTATCGGTTCTTTCCTCTTAAACTTGCGGGTAATAACAACAACAAGTCAATGGAAATACGTTGGATCTCTTTGATCAATTGGTCATTGCTTTTATTAATCTGGTGGCTCCTAAAGAAGCCGTTTGTTTTGTGTGATGTATCCACTTTATGCTCGCTCTCCGCGGATTCGGCGTGCCAACTGAATGTCCTTGGGCATGATGGTGACGCGCTTGACGTGAATGGCGAACAGGTTGGTGTCTTCAAACAAACCAACAAGGTAAGCCTCGCTTGCTTCTTGAAGAGCCATCACAGCGGAGCTCTGGAAGCGCAGATCGGTTTTGAAATCTTGAGCGATTCCTCGCACAAGACGCTGGAAGGGCAGCTTGCGGATCAGCAGCTCGGTGGATTTCTGGTACCTACGGATTTCACGAAGAGCGACTGTACCAGGCCTTTGTGGCAAGTTGTTTTCGTGGAGCTTTTCCACCAGTTGATTTACGTGCAGTTTGCTTTGTACGTGCCATGTATTCGAAGATAACTGATTATGACTAAATCACGTTACAAATGGATTTGTATCTGGCGGGCTTGTTCCTGATTGGTTTAAAATAAAGAGATTTCATTGGCTTAGAAATAGAACTAGTAATTTATCTCACAGTTCTTTGACTGCATTTCGATGCTCTGGAAAAATCGTTTCACAATTTGGAACGTACAACAAAATGTTCGTCAGGAAGTTTGCGTGGATGTTTCTCGTAGAACTGAACGTGTTGCGTGAATTATAATTTAACACTTGACCCTTTGCTCTGTTGTATTCAATCAACCAATACGAACATATATTAGCATACTGTTTTCTGAGAGGTCATTCTTCCCAGTATAAAAGCGTTAAACTGCCACAAAGCCGACTATATCTCAATTATATCTCAATTGGCCACCGTAAAGAGATTCAATTGCTGACGTTTCGAGCGTTAGCCCTTCGCCGGAGCGAAACGCTCGAAACGTCAGCAATCTTTACGGTGGCCAATGGACATTATCAACCCAGTTGATAAAACCAAATTATATTGTTATACTTCCCACCGACGCAGCACCACAGTTTCTTTAGAAACTTACCCCCTCTATATCTCAGTTACACAAGTAGCAATCAACATGTCTGGTCGCGGTAAAAGGAGGCGCCAAGCGTCACCGAAAGATCCTTCGAGACAACTTTCAAGGCATCACCAAGCCAGCCATCCGTCGTCTTGCTCGCCGTGGCGGTGTCAAGAGAATCTCTGGCCTGATCTACGAGGAGACGCGTGGTGTTCTCAAAGTTTTCCTTGAGAACGTGATCCGCGATGCTGTTACATACACCGAGCACGCCAAGAGAAAGACTGTGACAGCCATGGATGTGGTGTACGCTCTGAAACGACAAGGTCGTACTCTGTACGGATTTGGCGGTTAGACTACACTGCCAACACAAACAAACGGCTGTTTTTGGAGCCACCAAATATCTCAAAAGACATGATCAATAAAATTATTATTTGTGACTTGGGTACTTTATTAACGTATTTGTACAAGTGAAGTAAAAAGTGAGAATGCAAAATCGTTTAGCACAAGCTGCAACAGATGGCACACTGCGGTTAAACTTAATTAAAACTGTTGCATTGAAATTTATAAATCCCTTAAGTTGTATAGATTACTAGGTTGTTTCATTCTGTTCTGTTTGGTCAGAAAACCATTAAAACTGTTGCGCAAACATCATTGTTTGAAAATCAGGGCGCGAAAACCTTGCCCGTACTAGCCGCGCTCACCGTTATTTGGCGGAAACAAAAACGTTAGTATTTAATCTGCAACAACAAATAGATACATATTATTTTGAATAGAGGGGGTAAGTTTCTAAAGAAACTCTGGTGCTGCGTCGGTGGGAAGTATAACAATATAATTTGGTTTTATCAACTGGGTTGATAATGTGTATTGGCCACCGTAAAGGGATTCAAGAGCTGACGTTTCGAGCGTTATGGTGGATTTCCACTGTCGCGTAATTTTTTACGTGCGTAAATAAAATTAGAGACGATGTATGGAAAACTTGTGTACACGTTTACGTAAGTCATTCATACATTGTCTTGTTTAACGCACGTAAAACATTACGCGACAGTGGAAATCCACCTTTTAATAGCCCTTCGAAGGGCTAACGCTCGAAACGTCAGCTCTTGAATCTCTTTACGGTGGCCAATTGACATTATCAACCCAGTTGATAAAACCAAATTATATTATTATTTTGAATACCAGAGAGTTAGCAAATTGCGCCCATTTTCCATAAAAACGAAACGGATTCAAATGCTTTCAAAGTCAAGTTTTTGCGCCTTTTATGTAACTGAAGAATTGATATTCAGTTCGCGCGCAAATATTTAAATGCTGAGAAATGAAACTTCGTAGTTTGGTGATTTCTCATAAATTTAAAATATTCTTTCAGTAGGTCCAACGGTTTATTGCATGCGTTCGTAACATTTCGTTGATCATAACTTTTTTATTATTTGGTGGCTCCTAAAGGAGCCGTTTGTGTGATACAAAGCTCATTTATGCTTTGGGTTTCTTCTCGGTCTTCTTTGGCAGAAGTACAGCCTGGATGTTGGGAAGAACACCTCCCTGTGCGATGGTGACACCGGCAAGCAGTTTGTTCAACTCTTCGTCATTACGGACAGCCAGCTGAAGATGGCGGGGGATGATTCTTGTCTTTTTGTTGTCACGAGCAGCGTTGCCCGCCAACTCGAGGATCTCAGCGCTCAAGTATTCGAGCACAGCAGCTAAGTACACAGGAGCACCGGCGCCAACACGCTCAGCATAGTTGCCTTTGCGGAGAAGACGGTGGATACGACCAACTGGGAACTGAAGCCCTGCTCGGGATGAGCGGCTCTTGGACTTGGTGCCCTTTGCTTTTCCTTTTCCGCGACCAGACATGTTTCCTAATAACACTCTCAAAGAAAATTGTCGGAGAATGAAACGAATTTGTTGCGCGCCGAAATTTATATGCCGTTATTCAAGTAGGAGAGGATCGAAATACACCAATCAGAACATTCCCTTTTGACAACAAAAAAAAAACAAAGACTTCATGTGGTATAAACAAATTACATGCAAAATAATATGACCTGGAAGGTCAGATATCTCAAAATAACCAATCAGTAATCGAGGATTTCGATCCTTATGGTAATTGATCTATCCTAAGTTTTATTATATATATACAAAAATGCACATCAAGCCTTCATTCAAACCCATTCTGATCTACAGACATGGCACCTAAAGTTGCAGGAAAAAAAGGCGAGAAGAAAGCCGGTAAGGCAAAGGCCGCCGCTGATGGAAAGAAGAAGAGAAGGGGAAAGAGAAAGGAAAGCTATGCTATCTACATCTACAAGGTGTTGAAGCAAGTTCACCCCGACACTGGAATCTCCAGCAAAGCCATGGGCATCATGAACTCGTTCGTCAACGACATCTTCGAGCGCATCGCCACCGAGGCTTCCCGTCTCGCCCACTACAACAAGAAATCAACCATCAGCTCCCGCGAGATCCAGACCGCCATCAGGCTGCTTCTGCCCGGTGAACTGGCCAAACACGCGGTCAGTGAAGGAACCAAAGCTGTGACCAAGTACACCAGCAGCAAGTAAACTCACTTTCCCGCCAAAACAAACGGCTCCTTTAGGAGCCACCAAATGTTATAAAAGTCTATGACCAACAGCATCTTTAATTTCAGTAACCTATTCTCTTGTTAGGACGCTTAAGTCTCCCGCCTTATGTTAACTGACTTAACTTTTATTCCATATGATTTGGTTTTGTCAACTGGGTTGATAATGTCAATTGGCCACCGTAAAGAGATTCAAGAGCTGACGTTTCGAGCGTTAGCCCTTCGTCGGAGCAAATCCATATGGTAATATTTGAGGCGAAATTAGCGATAAATGTGAAAAGTTTTTGTCACGCGCCGCGACGCCTGAAAAGTTACCTCGTGTAAATGATCCCACGCGGCCAGATTCGTTAATTGGGAATAATGCGGATAAAAAAATTTGGACATGAAACTTTTGCTTTTCTTTCTCTCTCTCTTGTCCTCAGTATGTCTGGAGTAACAATGAATCTCGCCGGTAGAGAGAAACACACGCGGGTCGTGGTTCTGTGTGCCTTTGATTTGAATAATCAGGGAAGTCAATTTTAATGCTTCTCGGTGATAATTGGGACGGAACCCATCAAACCTCAGTATTAATGATTGTTTTCAACATTGAAAACGTACATTTCGGAAAAATGCGAGATGAGAGAAGAAACGCGAGTCGATTCATTTCATCTTGCGAGATGCAACCCTGCGCGCGGGACAGGTGCTAAATTTTCAGCCGCGCGAGACGAAGCAAACAAAGGCGACTGACCTCAAGCCACAGTAAGGCACCTCTAGATCTAATCATGGAAAAGATACGAGGTTTACAAATAATGGACTGAACGCTCGAACTGTAACTGTTGCAAATTTCGATTGCGTTTTCCCGGACGTGCTGCGATCAGGTGTTGTTATTTTTCGCGACCTGAAGAGCTCCTGGGTAGTGCTGGAGCTGAAATCAACTTATATTTCTGGAATCTTCAAACCAAATTTCCTAATAACACTCTCAAAGTAGTATAAGAAATGCGAGGCTTACAATTGGGGAATTTTATGTTGGGATCTTGGAAGAAAAAGGGTTTAATGTGAATTTTGGAATCCTGGAAAATTAGGCATGAGTCCTGGAAAAGTCCTGGAAATTTGTCTGTGAAATGGGGTACGAACCCTGATACAGCCTTCCTGCTTCGATTCCAGCCCCTGGAGCGAAGGATGGCTGTGTATATATTCACAGGCTACCGTCACCTCTGATCGCCTCCTTTCCTACGTCCACACTAATCCGGATAAATTTGGAAACGCAACTATTTTTCCTCCGTATTGTCCTTCCGTCCACATTAGTACGTACTAAAACGGCGTTTTCCCTCGGTGGTGTGCCTTGTCGTGGCGGGGAAGCTTGTGTGACCTTACGACCCCCAGGGCTATGCCGGCGGGAGCCTTGTGCTCCTGGCAGGTCTAACCATGCCGGATTGGTCTGCGCGGTGAGGGTCCAGACTAAAGCAGCACCAACTGGGGAGCGATAATACCCCTAAGGGAAGGAAAACCCTGACAGAAAACCACCGGCCCTCCAGGTCATGGGGGTTGGGCGGTAGGCCAATCACTTGCCCCCGAAAAAAAACAGAAGATTACTGAAACTGCAATTTCTCAAATACTTATTAGCAATGGCGAAGCTGTGGCCGTGGACGGAGGCACAACCGGACACACCATGACGTCAATGGGTGAAAGCCTGCAGACAAGAAACCTTGAAGGTGGACCAGCTGGGCTGAAGCCAGGACTGCAGCAAAAGACAGGGCTGGTTGGAAAACGAAAGTTGCAGCCTTATGCGCCTCATGGCGCGGAGAGAACTAACTAACTAACTAAAACGGCGTTTTCGTTCACCGGAAACGGAACTTTTTGAAAACGCTCTTCAAAGTGGATAAATTTGAAAACGCTGGTTAGGTGTGTTAGTATGGACGGCGAAAACGGAACTGACATCAAAACAGTCATGTAATGTGTGCAGGCTCTAGCGTGTTTCTGGTTTGCCAGCGTTTCCAAATCGATGGTGAAACATTTTTTATTATATATATAGCGACAATTTTAGGTAATAAACCTTGCTATATTTTCACATGTGAGAAAAGCGATACGTCCAATCATCTTCGCGTATAGCTTTCTTCACATGTGAAAAATATAACCAATCAGCATCAAGAGTAGAACGACCTAACCAATCAGAGCGCGGGAATTCAAATGGTTTCCAACGAGGTTGTGAAAACAAGGCGCTGCAAGTTTGCAAGCTCTCGAGGACAGTTTATGTTTTGCCTACAAATTTTGTACTTTTGAGAACTTCATAGAAAGGAAAGCAATCAGAAACAAGCAAAGCAAAACCTTAAGAACACAGTTATGATATGGAAATGCAAAAATCATTCTCCAGGCGGAGCGAAGGCAAACTAAATGTCGATAAGGGAAAGCCAAGAAATGAAAGACTTTCATTGTAGCTTTGATACAACGCAGCCGTGGATGTTCTAAGAAAATTCAAGCACTCTTGGGAACACCAGGGTAAAGTAAATATTTCACTTTTGAATATGGATTTACGTCGTAATTATTGTTTAATGAACTTCTTGTGTTATCCTTGTTATCCATAAGCTTGTGTTATCATAACTTTTGCTCAAAAATTCGCCAGTTGATTTGCGCGCAGTAATTGATTAACTTATGGCGACGTTTCTCAATGCGATAGCAAAAGCTTTTCTTTTAAAAAGTATTAACACAGTGTGTTTTATACCGCTATTTAAATAAAGTTCTTGTTTACAATAGCTTGTCGTCGCCGTAATTTTTCTTTTCTATTTAAAAGAGATCTCGCTTGGAAAGCCATCAGAATGCATTTGCAGCTTTGTTTTCCTCGCGCTGCGTTTAACTCTTGAATTACTAGAAAAATCGCTTTAAGTTTACAATGGTTGAGTACTCGTTATATATAATAAACAAATTACAGCATAGAAAGTGCTTTGTACGGATTATTATTCACTCGTCGCAAAACTTTGGAAAACTCACTCGTTCGTTTTCCAAAGTTTTGCAACTCGTGAATAAAAATCCGTACGTCGCACTTTCTATGAAGTAATCTATATATCCGAGCGCTCAAGCTTCGAGGCGAAAAAGCCGTTTTAATTTATCCGTCTAGTGTGGACGCAGCGTTTTAGAGAGAGTAGTCGCAGGGGAACCCAGCCCTCGGCCCTTGATTTCATGATACCTTACTCTAGGAGCTCTAGTTCCTGTCTTATCCAGTTCTTTCACAGCCATTTAGAAAAAAACCTTGCCCCGCTCCCCCCCCCCCCCCTCCCCACCACCACACGCATTTCCTTTCTCCTCTCCCCATGCCCACTTGGCGCCTCTTGCCTCGTGGCGAGTGTTCCTGGGACGAGTGTTGGTTTTCGTTTCCGCCATGTTGTTGCACGTGGAGAAGAAAATAGTGGAAAATCGAGTTTACTGCTGTTTCAAGGGTTCGTTACTTGCTTTAAAGCTGCTTAAAGCAATTATATTATTTTTTGTCAAAAAGCTGTCTTGGTTGACTTTGTTTACAGGTCGGACAAGTTTAACGTTGAGGCTTCTCACCGTTCTGTTTGACCTCTGAACATGCACCTCGGGCCATCTCTGCACTAAGGTAAGCTATGCTCAGTGGAAATTGATTTATAAAATCAAAATCGTTACTTGTTTCGGAAAAATTTCCGCACAGCCCCATACATTTATTATGCATGCTGAATGCTTAATTATGCACGCGCTTTATTGTCTTTTTAAACAATAGATATCCCCTAAGGATTTGAATACATACATCGTTAATTGATACTTACAGTTTGAATAAAAATGGTCTTGTCTGCTCTCTCTTTCTCGTCCCCTTTCTTCCCTTTCCTTCTTCTTATTTCCCTCTCTTCTACTCTGCATTTCTCTGTCCCCTCGAATGTTTTTTCTTTTTTCTTTTTTTTTTACCCCAGCAAGCCTCGAACCCTCGGCCTTCACCTACTGTCAATACCGTTGTCAGATTACTAGTCCATCATCTATACCACTACACCACGAGGTTCAGTTGGAAACTGGTGGTTTAAAATTAAATTTTATTTCTTCGTTGCTTTTGTAGACAAAGAGAAATTTGCATTACAATCCTTTATTCTGTTATTTAACAATTCCTTATTCCTGCATGAAAACATGCAGAATATTTCATTTCCATTGGCTCCCTTGCCAAATAAAAAGAAGTGTTTGCATTTCTCACCTTCTCGATCATTTTCTCGAATACACTAGTGCAACCACAAATTATCAACCTATATTTTGCTTCATTTCTCTATGTTATCTTCTGTTTATTTGTTTCGTCCGTTCTTCGTCAATTTTTCGTCGTTTCCTGTGTACTGCTATGTCGTTGACGTCCATAAATCTGTTCAAGCTGTTCTACATAATCTCAGATCATGACCGTGCATACAGTGGTACAAGGAACACAATCTGCTCGAGTCCTTAATGAAGTGTCCACGAGAAGCCTGTAATAATACTATTTCGTAGAGAGCAAGGATAAAGATACTCTTTTACCCACCATTCATGCTCAAATATTGCCTGGAACACGCGTGATGAGCGACATGTGGAAAGCTTACGATTGCCTCAATGACAAGGGCTATAGTCACCTCACAGTTAACCACAGCCTAAACTTCGTAGTCCCAGACACAGGTGCGCACACACAGCGCATTGTAATACATGGTGGGGAATAAAAGGAACATCCAAAGATCTCTTCGAAAGCTACCTAAAGGAGTGGTTGTGGCGTAAGCACTATGGAGAGGATCCTTTTGGTAACATAGTCAAGCATATCGCCGATCTTTATGAAGTCCGCAAGGACGCATAAGAGTTCCAAGTACTCAGTGTATGCATTGTTGGTGATCTGCTGACTGACTGTTTGATCGCTTGATGGTGGATGGATTCATTTCGCTGCGAGCTCTGACTACGAAGACTTAAAGGAATTAGACCTGTATTCTCTACTCACGTAATCAAAACAACGGAAAACAACGACAAAATACAACGAGAAAGGTAAGCAAAACATTTATTCTTTATTTTGTATCATTAAATAAAATACTTGATGACCCAAACAACATTTTAAAGCTAACCCAAAGGCCTAAATCAGTATTTTAAACCATTTCTACTTCAGACATTTCTATTCCAGACAAATTTCGTTAAATTTTTCTAAGTTTAAAACTATTTTGGAAAAAATAAAAAAAAAATCAAAGTTAGTCGAACAAAGAAATGACTCAAACAAAGAGCGTAAGTCCCAAAGGGTCTCTATTGTGCCAGCTATTGTCTTCAATAAACAAAGAACTGCATGCATAGTAAATGTATGGGGCTGTGCGGAAATGTTGCCCTTGTTTCCCCGTTTGGATTTGCTAGAGGTCACGTACATGCTGTATGGATTCTAAGTTCTTTGTTTTGCCAGAAAATGTGTACCAGTTTACACAAATTCTTTGTTTGCAAGTGACGTAATCGACGCCATGTTGGGTGACATGAACAAAAGATTTCTGGTTAGCTTCTTTTGTTTGGTCATCCTGCATGGCCACCATGCTCATCCTCATTGAATCTCGGGATTGGTTGCAAACTGGCAATTGGTCCCTTAATAGACCATTTTACAGTTCTGTGAAATGTAACCAGGCCTCTGTATGGAAACAAGGTTTGGGGTGACCTTGTCATGATAAAGACCAGAAACTAGTTAGCATAAGAACACAAGGATTTATATATCAAAAGCAAGAGGGTTTGTATCAGAACAAGGTCACCTTCTGCCTCACTTCCACTCAGAGGCTTGGTAACTCAGCACAGAACTGTAAAATGGCATATTAAAACTAAACTTACTGCAGGTCCTCAATGCTCTGTAAAAACTAAAATCTTCATAATGAAGACAAATAGGTGACATAGTTTTTCATTTATTCTTCTAGTGGCGAGGTAAAATTATTTGTAATTTTTATGTAGTGGCTACATTGGTTGGCTCCTGTTGGGTCCTCCAGTGTCCCGGAGGGCCATAGAGCTGAGCCCTGCAGCCATAGAAAGAGCCGAACCATACATTTCAGTTTTCATGGTCATGGTTCACAGGTGTGTGCACCTCACCTACATATGTATGACTGATGGCATTGAATAGATAGCTCTCTCAGTTTGAAGACTGACCAGTAGTATGAAGCCTTCAAGAAGCCACGCACGAACAAGTGGCCATATTGCTCGTTCCAGGCCACTTCCAAACAAAATTGCGTCCATGGTATGGCTTTAACCCATTGACTCCTAAACCGGCTGTAACCGGCCGTGACAGACCTTGACCTTTGTTCCACTTTTGACGTCATCAGCTTTGACCAAAATAGGAATCCCATTTATCCCAGTTCTACAGAAGGAAAAGAGCTTTCCAATGATACCCAGATGATATTGATTGGGCCAATGGAGATTGAAATATGCTTCTCAAACTCATTAATAATTCATCACGTTAAAACAAAGGAAATCAGAACCGTAACCGTGGTTTGGAAATGTGATCTTAATTAGCATAGATTTTTACGATTTTATTTCTTCGTTTTCACCGTAGTTTTAGTTTCGATTGAGAAGATAGATCAAACACTCGAGACAGTGTTTCATCGGCTATCCAAACACCTCGAAGTTCATTAAAAATACTCCGCTGCGCGTCGTATTTTCAACTCTCTTCTCGGTGTTTGGATATCCCGATGAAACACTGTCGCTCGTGTTTGATCTATTACAGGAAAATGCTTAGAATTTTCCGTCAAAAACTAGGAGGAAAATTTCCCTCACTTACCCTCGGCTACTCCATGTCGAGTATTTCCCATCTCAATGTGGCAATTCTTGAACCGAAAGCAAGCCCAGTAAAAGGCCAACAAAAGCATAAAAAAGATACGAGGAAAGGAGAAAGGAAAAGCAAAAAATAAAAATAAAGAAATCGAAAAGCCTAAAGACGTGGGTCACTTTCTCGTCCAAAAACTATCTCGAAATTTTGATTTGTGCGCATGCCCAAGCTGAAATATCGTTAAATGCGATACTAGTGAAAAACCTGGCATGCCTTCATTCTGCAAATGCATTTTGGAGAAATTTGAAGCATATTTAGACTATAACTGACTAGAAAATGTTCAAAATGTCTAAAAAACATGTTTTATCAAAAATCTCCAGGAGTCAATGGGTTAAGCTAAGACAAAACTGCTGAAAATATGGCGGCCGCTAAATGTCGATCGAAGTGAGTGGTTTACAACGGTTGTTGAAGGTCATCTAATGGGAATCTTAGGCCCGGTTCAAACACCAAACTTTGCATGTGCCAAATCTAATAATTAGGTTCGGCATATGTAAGGTTTGAAGTTTGAATCAATTAGGTTTGACAGATTTGTATTTGGGTCGACTGTTCTTTTTGAATAACTGTTTTCACCTATTGGACATGTCCTTTGTATACTGTGACTGTATTTTCAACCCAATAGGTACCCCAGCTAGGTAGGTTTGGGGGCATTCTCTCCAGGGAAAATTTAGAATTTCAGAACTTCAGGAACACTATTTTACGCCAATCTGGCAGACATTTTGTAATATTTGTAGATTCATTTACTGCAGTTGTGAAAAGTGAAAAGAGTAGAAATAATTTTTAAATATTTATGTGTGTGCTGGCCATGGTAAGCTGTCTTTTCTTTTGATAAACAAGGTGCTGTTTGTTATTGGGAGTGAACTTTATCAAGTGGTTTTGAGTCGATAAGTTCCATCCATTAGCCCTATATTTTTATATTTTTACTTGATATAAAATTGGGTTGAGTAGATGACATCATCAGTCTCCTAATATGCATATTTTACCAATTTATCTCTGGAACTATTTCAGATATTTGAAAATGGAAAATGGCATTTTTAATCTCACATTTTTAATCTCACATGAAGCACTGCAAAAAGCTTGTGTTATCCTTGTTATCCATAAGCTTGTGTTATCATAACTTTTGCTCAAAAATTCGCCAGTTGATTTGCGCGCAGTAATTGATTAACTTATGGCGACGTTTCTCAATGCGATAGCAAAAGCTTTTCTTTTAAAAAGTATTAACACAGTGTGTTTTATACCGCTATTTAAATAAAGTTCTTGTTTACAATAGCTTGTCGTCGCCGTAATTTTTCTTTTCTATTTAAAAGAGATCTCGCTTGGAAAGCCATCAGAATGCATTTGCAGCTTTGTTTTCCTCGCGCTGCGTTTAACTCTTGAATTACTAGAAAAATCGCTTTAAGTTTACAATGGTTGAGTACTCGTTATATATAATAAACAAATTACAGCATAGAAAGTGCTTTGTACGGATTATTATTCACTCGTCGCAAAACTTTGGAAAACTCACTCGTTCGTTTTCCAAAGTTTTGCAACTCGTGAATAAAAATCCGTACGTCGCACTTTCTATGAAGTAATCTATATATCCGAGCGCTCAAGCTTCGAGGCGAAAAAGCCGTTTTAATTTATCCGTCTAGTGTGGACGCAGCGTTTTAGAGAGAGTAGTCGCAGGGGAACCCAGCCCTCGGCCCTTGATTTCATGATACCTTACTCTAGGAGCTCTAGTTCCTGTCTTATCCAGTTCTTTCACAGCCATTTAGAAAAAAACCTTGCCCCGCTCCCCCCCCCCCCCCACCACCACACGCATTTCCTTTTTCCTCTCCCCATGCCCACTTGGCGCCTCTTGCCTCGTGGCGAGTGTTCCTGGGACGAGTGTTGGTTTTCGTTTCCGCCATGTTGTTGCACGTGGAGAAGAAAATAGTGGAAAATCGAGTTTACTGCTGTTTCAAGGGTTCGTTACTTGCTTTAAAGCTGCTTAAAGCAATTATATTATTTTTTGTCAAAAAGCTGTCTTGGTTGACTTTGTTTACAGGTCGGACAAGTTTAACGTTGAGGCTTCTCACCGTTCTGTTTGACCTCTGAACATGCACCTCGGGCCATCTCTGCACTAAGGTAAGCTATGCTCAGTGGAAATTGATTTATAAAATCAAAATCGTTACTTGTTTCGGAAAAATTTCCGCACAGCCCCATACATTTATTATGCATGCTGAATGCTTAATTATGCACGCGCTTTATTGTCTTTTTAAACAATAGATATCCCCTAAGGATTTGAATACATACATCGTTAATTGATACTTACAGTTTGAATAAAAATGGTCTTGTCTGCTCTCTCTTTCTCGTCCCCTTTCTTCCCTTTCCTTCTTCTTATTTCCCTCTCTTCTACTCTGCATTTCTCTGTCCCCTCGAATGTTTTTTCTTTTTTCTTTTTTTTTTACCCCAGCAAGCCTCGAACCCTCGGCCTTCACCTACTGTCAATACCGTTGTCAGATTACTAGTCCATCATCTATACCACTACACCACGAGGTTCAGTTGGAAACTGGTGGTTTAAAATTAAATTTTATTTCTTCGTTGCTTTTGTAGACAAAGAGAAATTTGCATTACAATCCTTTATTCTGTTATTTAACAATTCCTTATTCCTGCATGAAAACATGCAGAATATTTCATTTCCATTGGCTCCCTTGCCAAATAAAAAGAAGTGTTTGCATTTCTCACCTTCTCGATCATTTTCTCGAATACACTAGTGCAACCACAAATTATCAACCTATATTTTGCTTCATTTCTCTATGTTATCTTCTGTTTATTTGTTTCGTCCGTTCTTCGTCAATTTTTCGTCGTTTCCTGTGTACTGCTATGTCGTTGACGTCCATAAATCTGTTCAAGCTGTTCTACATAATCTCAGATCATGACCGTGCATACAGTGGTACAAGGAACACAATCTGCTCGAGTCCTTAATGAAGTGTCCACGAGAAGCCTGTAATAATACTATTTCGTAGAGAGCAAGGATAAAGATACTCTTTTACCCACCATTCATGCTCAAATATTGCCTGGAACACGCGTGATGAGCGACATGTGGAAAGCTTACGATTGCCTCAATGACAAGGGCTATAGTCACCTCACAGTTAACCACAGCCTAAACTTCGTAGTCCCAGACACAGGTGCGCACACACAGCGCATTGTAATACATGGTGGGGAATAAAAGGAACATCCAAAGATCTCTTCGAAAGCTACCTAAAGGAGTGGTTGTGGCGTAAGCACTATGGAGAGGATCCTTTTGGTAACATAGTCAAGCATATCGCCGATCTTTATGAAGTCCGCAAGGACGCATAAGAGTTCCAAGTACTCAGTGTATGCATTGTTGGTGATCTGCTGACTGACTGTTTGATCGCTTGATGGTGGATGGATTCATTTCGCTGCGAGCTCTGACTACGAAGACTTAAAGGAATTAGACCTGTATTCTCTACTCACGTAATCAAAACAACGGAAAACAACGACAAAATACAACGAGAAAGGTAAGCAAAACATTTATTCTTTATTTTGTATCATTAAATAAAATACTTGATGACCCAAACAACATTTTAAAGCTAACCCAAAGGCCTAAATCAGTATTTTAAACCATTTCTACTTCAGACATTTCTATTCCAGACAAATTTCGTTAAATTTTTCTAAGTTTAAAACTTTTTTGGAAAAAATAAAAAAAAAATCAAAGTTAGTCGAACAAAGAAATGACTCAAACAAAGAGCGTAAGTCCCAAAGGGTCTCTATTGTGCCAGCTATTGTCTTCAATAAACAAAGAACTGCATGCATAGTAAATGTATGGGGCTGTGCGGAAATGTTGCCCTTGTTTCCCCGTTTGGATTTGCTAGAGGTCACGTACATGCTGTATGGATTCTAAGTTCTTTGTTTTGCCAGAAAATGTGTACCAGTTTACACAAATTCTTTGTTTGCAAGTGACGTAATCGACGCCATGTTGGGTGACATGAACAAAAGATTTCTGGTTAGCTTCTTTTGTTTGGTCATCCTGCATGGCCACCATGCTCATCCTCATTGAATCTCGGGATTGGTTGCAAACTGGCAATTGGTCCCTTAATAGACCATTTTACAGTTCTGTGAAATGTAACCAGGCCTCTGTATGGAAACAAGGTTTGGGGTGACCTTGTCATGATAAAGACCAGAAACTAGTTAGCATAAGAACACAAGGATTTATATATCAAAAGCAAGAGGGTTTGTATCAGAACAAGGTCACCTTCTGCCTCACTTCCACTCAGAGGCTTGGTAACTCAGCACAGAACTGTAAAATGGCATATTAAAACTAAACTTACTGCAGGTCCTCAATGCTCTGTAAAAACTAAAATCTTCATAATGAAGACAAATAGGTGACATAGTTTTTCATTTATTCTTCTAGTGGCGAGGTAAAATTATTTGTAATTTTTATGTAGTGGCTACATTGGTTGGCTCCTGTTGGGTCCTCCAGTGTCCCGGAGGGCCATAGAGCTGAGCCCTGCAGCCATAGAAAGAGCCGAACCATACATTTCAGTTTTCATGGTCATGGTTCACAGGTGTGTGCACCTCACCTACATATGTATGACTGATGGCATTGAATAGATAGCTCTCTCAGTTTGAAGACTGACCAGTAGTATGAAGCCTTCAAGAAGCCACGCACGAACAAGTGGCCATATTGCTCGTTCCAGGCCACTTCCAAACAAAATTGCGTCCATGGTATGGCTTTAACCCATTGACTCCTAAACCGGCTGTAACCGGCCGTGACAGACCTTGACCTTTGTTCCACTTTTGACGTCATCAGCTTTGACCAAAATAGGAATCCCATTTATCCCAGTTCTACAGAAGGAAAAGAGCTTTCCAATGATACCCAGATGATATTGATTGGGCCAATGGAGATTGAAATATGCTTCTCAAACTCATTAATAATTCATCACGTTAAAACAAAGGAAATCAGAACCGTAACCGTGGTTTGGAAATGTGATCTTAATTAGCATAGATTTTTACGATTTTATTTCTTCGTTTTCACCGTAGTTTTAGTTTCGATTGAGAAGATAGATCAAACACTCGAGACAGTGTTTCATCGGCTATCCAAACACCTCGAAGTTCATTAAAAATACTCCGCTGCGCGTCGTATTTTCAACTCTCTTCTCGGTGTTTGGATATCCCGATGAAACACTGTCGCTCGTGTTTGATCTATTACAGGAAAATGCTTAGAATTTTCCGTCAAAAACTAGGAGGAAAATTTCCCTCACTTACCCTCGGCTACTCCATGTCGAGTATTTCCCATCTCAATGTGGCAATTCTTGAACCGAAAGCAAGCCCAGTAAAAGGCCAACAAAAGCATAAAAAAGATACGAGGAAAGGAGAAAGGAAAAGCAAAAAATAAAAATAAAGAAATCGAAAAGCCTAAAGACGTGGGTCACTTTCTCGTCCAAAAACTATCTCGAAATTTTGATTTGTGCGCATGCCCAAGCTGAAATATCGTTAAATGCGATACTAGTGAAAAACCTGGCATGCCTTCATTCTGCAAATGCATTTTGGAGAAATTTGAAGCATATTTAGACTATAACTGACTAGAAAATGTTCAAAATGTCTAAAAAACATGTTTTATCAAAAATCTCCAGGAGTCAATGGGTTAAGCTAAGACAAAACTGCTGAAAATATGGCGGCCGCTAAATGTCGATCGAAGTGAGTGGTTTACAACGGTTGTTGAAGGTCATCTAATGGGAATCTTAGGCCCGGTTCAAACACCAAACTTTGCATGTGCCAAATCTAATAATTAGGTTCGGCATATGTAAGGTTTGAAGTTTGAATCAATTAGGTTTGACAGATTTGTATTTGGGTCGACTGTTCTTTTTGAATAACTGTTTTCACCTATTGGACATGTCCTTTGTATACTGTGACTGTATTTTCAACCCAATAGGTACCCCAGCTAGGTAGGTTTGGGGGCATTCTCTCCAGGGAAAATTTAGAATTTCAGAACTTCAGGAACACTATTTTACGCCAATCTGGCAGACATTTTGTAATATTTGTAGATTCATTTACTGCAGTTGTGAAAAGTGAAAAGAGTAGAAATAATTTTTAAATATTTATGTGTGTGCTGGCCATGGTAAGCTGTCTTTTCTTTTGATAAACAAGGTGCTGTTTGTTATTGGGAGTGAACTTTATCAAGTGGTTTTGAGTCGATAAGTTCCATCCATTAGCCCTATATTTTTATATTTTTACTTGATATAAAATTGGGTTGAGTAGATGACATCATCAGTCTCCTAATATGCATATTTTACCAATTTATCTCTGGAACTATTTCAGATATTTGAAAATGGAAAATGGCATTTTTAATCTCACATTTTTAATCTCACATGAAGCACTGCAAAAAGCAAGGTGTTAAAATTTGATCACAGTAGCACTTGATCACAGTAGCACTTTAATTACTTTCTGTATAGATCAGCAGGGTTTTCATTAGAAGCTGGCAACCGGCGAACTCCGGCGGCTACTTTCGATATCAGCGCCGCCTACTTTTGCTTACTCTTGCCATTCGAACTCTCAAGGTTTACTTTTTCATTTGAAAGCTTTTAATATTGTTTTAGAGTAATAAAAACAAAAGAACTCGTAAATAAAAAGTCCTTACTTTTATATCATGTCTCATAATTTCGCTATGGATGATTGTAAGTAACGTCTTTTCAACCTATATCAACGGCAATCGACACTTTGGCCATTCGCAGTCCGCCATGTTTGATTAAAGAGGCGAGAAGGACTGGTGGCAAAGATGCCTCGCTTACACGCTGTTTGCTCTTCCGCTGTTTTCTCTTTTGAAATGGCTGAGAGAAAGCGCGCCGTGGGCGATGGAAATATATTAGCATATTTTTCGAAGAAAGCACGTTAATACATATTTTAAGTAAAATTATGATAGCCGATATTGTATTGTATCCTGAATGGTTTAAGGTGGATCGTACCAGTTTTTCGTAGGTGGGAAGTCTGGTGACGAGCGTGCGCGTCACGCGCGAGATAGTCCGCGATTTATAGCTGAAAATACAAAACAAATATGGCGGCGCGTGGGTTATTACATGCAAGGTTGCTTTTGTTCTGTTTATCAGAGATTGGATCAACAAGAAAGTTGTTCTTTGAGCGCCGGTTCTTGGGCAATTTGAAATGCGTCAATTTTTGATTTTGGAACTCAATGTCCGAGTTACAAAGTTAAAATTCCCGTTTGTGCTGCGATCGATCCTGACGGCGATCGCAAAGATCTTATCGTTTCTGACAGCTTCGGTTTCAACAGAATGTGGCAAATCAAACAAAAAGGAAATCGTTAAAAGGGAGGCCAAACGTTCAATAAAACAGTTCACGGCACAACTACTAACTAATTCCACGGCAGTGAAGTCGAGATTCTCGAAGACGATCCTCAAAGTAGTGTCAAAGACCAAAGAAAACAGAACGACGGTAAGTGCGTGGTCGCGCGTGTATGAACGCGAATTGGTCAGCGGTAGTCAAAACTGAGCATGAGTAAATGCTTGTCATATAAAGTCAAGATTTTGAAGTGCGTGACGACGCGCGTGGTTATTGTTGAACTCGTGAAGGCTTTTCCAAAAGAACAAGTCCGGTGACCCTATTTTTTTATTGTTTCAATATTTTCCCCTTACTGAGAGGAAACGTCAGACGTAATTTTAAAAAATTCTACGAAAGGAATTTTTCTCTACTCACAAATTGCCCTTTTTCACGTTTATAAAAAATCCGCTTCGTAGAATTTTGTTAAAATTATTATACAGCTTCCTTTTCAAATGCCAAAGGTTATAACGTGAAAAAAATTGGGGGTCACCAGGTTGGTTTTCAAGTTTTATGCGCCAGAAGCTGAAAAGTAGGTCCGAATAATCATCAAGTACCGTTACCATGGTGACAACAGATGACGAAATACTTGTCATTTTTGGTCAAGAACAAAATATGGAATTGAATCATGCGAACATTTTGTTATGGCCTTGGATTGATATTTTGCTCTTTTCTTCCAAAGTTGACACAGTCAAAAACCTGAAAACTGGTACCATCCACCTTAAATAGCATCCAGTTTTTTCACTATATATAGTGTGTCTGCTATTATAGTGGTTTTAAATTTACAGGACCTCCTTTCCAGTCTATAAATCATGTAGAAAAATTAAAAAAAGAAACCGTTTTTGATGTTAAGAAAAATTCCTCGTCTCTTGTACTCATTTTGGTGCCTAGAATTCTGGAAATGGCATTTCCGAGCTTCTAGATTTCAAAATTTTCTGGGGGAGCATGCCCCCAGACCCCCCTAGAGGACGGGGCCTTACGCCTCCTTAATTTTCACTGATGCCTACTTCACTTCTACCATCCGCCTACTTCACATTTTAATGAAAACCCTGAGATCAGATTTTGTCACATGAGACCTCTCACATGTCTCAGACAGGAATCTGCGCTGGGCCAAAGGTTTTGTTTGAATGTAGCATATGATAGACAAGAAAAAAGGTGCAGTGTATGGTAAGAAATAATGGTGGCCTAGATAACCTTGAAGAATGGGAAATACCAAACACTGATCAATGGTTAAAGGATTCAAGGTATCAAGAAAATAGTCCAAAATATTGACTTCGTGTAAATCTACAAAATTACCAAGGATGCCATTAAATTCTAGTGGTACATCAGATAGCCATTAACTGTGAGAATATAGAGAAATATTGATTGATTTTTTCACATTATGATTAAAGTCATCTTGTACTAGTTTATGAGGGCCAATTGCAAAAATTTATGTTTTGTCGTTTTGTTCTCGAAGGCCAGAATACAAAGAAAACTCTTTCAAAATTGCTCAAAGTCACGAATATGAATTTATGTCTTTTAAAAAACAGGTCATGTCATCGGCAAATACATGTAGCATCAATTTTATCTCCTCTTTTTTTTTTTTTTTTTTATTCATTTATTTCAATTTACAACACTTACGACACTACTTACATACTTACTTACATAAATACCTGCTTACAGTTACAGCAACTTACAAAAAAAACAATGAAAACTATATACATTTGTATAACTTTGGGAATAGCCTCAAGAAAAAAGAGACAGTCGCGCATTAACTGTCACTTTTATTTATACATATAAATTCCGTATTACATGCGTTTTATTTTATACAGGAAAACACTAACTAAAAAAAAAAAAATTAGGAGAAGGATAGATTACAGAAAAATACCTTTTGGCCATTTATTATAAAAGTTTGGCAGATCGTTATTTTTTGAGGCAATGTATTTTTCTGTCTGATAGTTAATTTTGATTTTTCGTTTGTAACCTTCTATATACGGGTGTGTGTTCTTTCTTCTACAATCCCAGATATATAACTTACCGATTAATATTAAATAATTAAGTAAAGGGCAAGGTGAATTTATTATGCCTATTGTAATATCTTGAATGCTGAGAACTCTCAAATTTTTTGTTAGGGTAAAGTAGTATTTTTCAAAATGTTTCCAGAATATATTCGAGAAAGAACAATAAAAAAAGAGGTGCTCTGATGTTTCTGTTTCAGTGTCACAAAAGGTGCATTTGTTGTGCTCACTATAGCCAATTTTAAATAATTTCTTGTTTGTATAAAGGATGGAATTTAAAATTTTGTATTGAAAGGCTTTCACATAAGGTTCATAAGCAACTTTGTGAGGAAGGGCGTAGGCAAGTTTCAATTCTTCTTGAGTTAAGTTAAAATTTTGTCTTAGTTTCATAGCATTGTTTGGTAGCTGAGCTTTCCTGCTCACTATTAATGAATAGAAATCTTTCGATTTCTTTTTTGTAATATCAAAAATAACATTATTACACTTAAAATAGGGAAGGCGCCTATCTGACCCATGCTCAGCCGTTTTTAAGTAGGATGGTATAGAGTGTCTAAGACCAGTCCATGTAAGAAAATTGGCCTTTTGATTTTTTTTCCTTATTATTTCAAAAGAATTAATATTGTTAAGATTTAGTAACAAATAGTTGACAGTGCAAATTCCAAAGTTGTAATAAGTATTGTAAAAGACAGGTTTTCCATTAATTCTAATGTCTTTATTGTTCCAAATTATAGAAAGCCAGTGTTTCTCTTCAAAGAAGAGATCTCGAAATTCTGACCACCAAAGCAAAAGTTCTCTATAGAAAGTTGAGATAAAGTTGCGATCCTTTATCGCGTAATTGCAGTCAAAGATTAATAAATCTCCAAGTTGTTTTAGGAGGTGTTTTAAATAGAACTTCCATGTACTGTCATTGTTATTAAATATTCTTTTCAACCAAGCCAGTCTTAACGCCTTAATCATACTTTCAATGTCCATCATTTTTATGCCACCTTCTTCGAGAGTGTTTATCGCCGAAAGTCTTGTCACTTTATCTTTTCCTTTCCATACAAAGGTGAAAATTATGTGGTTCGCTTGTTTAATAATATTTGATGGAGTTGGTAGTAATGAGGACACGTAGACTAATTTGGGGATAAGTAGAGATTTAATTATAGTAACTTTGCCATAAATAGATAACCCTCTTGAAGACCAAATATTTGTAAGCTTCTTCATGTTATCAAGTTTATCTTGGAAGTTTTTTTCATAGAGTAATGACTGGTCATATGTAAAGAATACCCCTAAGGCTTTGATGGGTTCACTTGGCCAATTTATACCGAGTGGTTTTTTATCGTTGTCCTTTTGAGACCCAATCCACATACCTTCTGTTTTTGAACTGTTAATTTCAAGTCCACATAAATTTTTAAAATGATCTAGTTGTTGAAATAAAGCGTTTGCCGAGTCTAAATTTGACAGGACCGCAGTGGTATCGTCTGCATATTGTAAAACTTTTGTTTCATTGTTGCCTATTTTAATTCCCTCGATTTTTGGATCTTTACGGATAGAAATTGCCAAGGTTTCGATGACTAGGAGAAAGAGATACGGAGAGAGTGGGTCACCCTGTCTCACACCTCGTGCTAGGGTGAAAGAATCTGATGCTAAGCCATTATTCATAACGCAGCTCTCGATGTTGTGATAAAATGTTTTAACCCAATTAATTAAGTCAGGCCCAAAGTTAAAGGCTTTAAGACAGTCAAAAAGATAGTGCCATTCTACAGTATCGAACGCTTTCTTAAAATCAATAAAAATCAAAATACCAGGAATGTTTTCATTTTTTGTGAATTCCATGATATCAAAAATCGATCTTACCGTTTCTCCAATGTAGCGATCTTTAACGTAGCCTGTTTGATTGTGATGAATAATATTTGGCAAAACATTCTTAACCCTAACTGCGATTACTTTTGAAATGATTTTAGCATCAACATTAATAAGGGATATAGGTCTCCAATTTTCTATCAGTGTTCGATCTTTACCTTGTTTCTCAATTAAAGTGATAACTGCCTTTCTTTGCGAGCTGGACAGTTCTCCATATTTAAAGGACTCTTGTACGCAATCCATAAGGGATGCGCTAATTAAGTTCCAGCAGGTTTTATAAAATTCTACTGGTAATCCGTCATTGCCAGGCGATTTGTTGTTTTGGAAGCTGTTTAAAACAGACTCTAATTCCTCAAAGGATATTTCACCTTCGCAAGACTGTTTTTGTTCCTCTGATAATGTTGGTAAATCTAAATTACTCAAAAATGGTTCACTGATTTTGCTGTTAATGTCATTAAATTGTGATTCATACAAACTGCTATAAAAGCGTTTCTGTTCTTCAAGGATTTTGTAAGGATCAGTTGTAATAACTCCGCTTACGCACAATTTTCTGATATGCTTTTTGACGTTGTTTCGTTTTTCTAAATTCAAAAAATACTTTGAACTTCTCTCTCCGTGTTCATGCCAACGAGCTCTCGAGCGAATTATAATACCTTTCGTTTTTTCCTCATAAAAGTGTTCAAGGATTTCTTTTGCTTCTTTTAGAAAGTTTTGATTAACGATAGATGGATCTTCTGCGTATTTCTTTGCTGCTTCTTCATAAGTAGTTTGCAAGAGTTTTTCCCTAGCATTCCGTTCTTTTGCCTTTTGTTTAGAATAAGAAATGGCATTGTTTCTGATTTTATATTTTAGCCAATCCCAAATGGAGCGCTTGTCTGAGAGGTTATTCAAGTCCGTTGCTTTCCATTCTGGAAAATTATTTTTCAGTTCATTCAGGTAATGTTCATCTTCGAGAAGAGATACATTCATTTTCCAGTAACCAGGACCTTTGACACTTTGATGCGAATCTTTTAAAGCAAGTTCGATCGCCGCGTGATCTGTCTTTATCGCTGGAGTGATATCTGTTGATTCCACAAAATCATGCAAATTGTTTGATATTAACCAATAGTCTAACCGACAAAATACTTGTGGCGAGTTTTGGCTCCAGGTATAACTTTTAGTCTGAGGATTTTTGATTCTCCAAATATCAACTAAGTCAAGCTCATTTTGTAAACATTGAATGTTGTCTATTACTTTTTTCCTTGGTACCATTACACCACCTCTTTTGTCAAACTTTGGATTAAGTGGACAATTAAAATCTCCACCACAAATGATATTTTCCTCGCAATCTAGATTTTCTGTTTGTAGCGTTTTATGTAGATTTTTGAAAAATTGGCAGGTCATTTTGTCCTTGTTTGGGGCATAAATATTGATTAAAACATAAATTTTATCTTCTATTGTGACTTTTAGAATTATAAAACGCCCTGAGGGATCTAACACTGTATTTTGAATTGTGCAATTAAAGCCGTTTCTAATTAACACTGCAACCCCACAGGAATTTGGACTTCCATGCGAATAAACAATTTTCCCACCCCACTCGTTCATCCATTGATTCTCTTGCTCTTTTCGAGAATGTGTTTCCTGAAGAAATATGATGTCAGCTTTTCTTTTGCGACACCACGTGAAAATGGTTCTTCTCTTTTGAAAATTACTCACACCCCTTACGTTAAGGGAAACTAATTTAAATGCCTTAGCCATCTAGCAAATATTTTTTTCATAATAGTTATTTTTCCTCTTTGAAATAATTTAATGTGCACTTCTGTTATTTAGAGTCGAGAACCAGGGTGACGTTTCTTTCTATATACGCTGCATGTAATAAATAAAAATAATTTCCCACAAAAAATTACAAGCAGACACAACACAAACACACAAACATAATCTAAACACAGATAATTTGTCATTACCAGCAAGGTGTCTCTTACACCGTTCTCGGGATTATAGAGAGTATTTCATAATGTTTCCGTAATACGGGAGCTTCTTGGTTTCTTTTCCACGGTAGATCTGCCCGTCTATGATCAACTTGTCGAAGTTAAAGAAAGCCTTTCTTTTTTCCTGTTTCGCTTTTTTCAAGACTGGATACAGTGTCTTGTGTATGTCTTCCACTTCTTTTGGATAATCATCGGAGACTCCTATGCCCGTTCCTTGCAAATTCTTTAAAAAAGAGCGCACATGCTCTTTGTCTTGATAGTGACTGAATCTGGCTATGATGGGTCTGGGGTTGCGTTGCGTTGCTTGTTTTGGTTTCACACTTGGGATTCTATGAACTCTTTCAAAACGAATGGCTTTGACAACTTGTGAAGGGATTTGCATCTGATTTGTAAGAAGGTTTCTTACTACTTCTTCGGTTTTTTCTTCGGGTTCTTCTCTGATATTGTAAATTCGCATGTTTTCTCGCCTGGTGTATGCTTCCAGCTTTATATTCCTTCGTTTAAGAGCCTCAATATCGGCGTCCATAGAATCTAAATCGTCGCTGTGCTCATCGACAGTCGTCGTTGTTTTCGCTACCTCTTTCTGTAGTTGGGCGATGTCCTCTTGGGCAAAGTTTAGCGAAGTTTTCAAATCTTTGACTTCTTCTCGTAAATCGTTAATTATGCTCTTCAAAGACTCGATTTCTTTAAGTCCTGATAGCACTCCATCCAGCTTCTCGTCTAAAGCGTCGAGACGAGCGTCTGTTGAACGGCTTTCCTGTGTCATGGCAGCCGCGTGTTCATCGCCATCATCATCCGTTGGCGCACTATTTTCTCTTAATCTTTTTCGTTCTTTACGGTCTAAAGCGGATGACTTGTCTTCCTTCCCCATTAAGTTTTTATACCCATGAACGGTGTAACGGCTGGAAATTTAGATGAACATTTCTCAAATAGACGGAGGCTTTAAAAACGCGTCCGCCTTAAGCGAGTCACACTGCGCAAGTCCACTCTTTTGACCATTATCTCCACTCTTTTGACCATTATACTCCTTGTATGTTTTTTCTTGCCTAATTTGACATGCAAGAATTTCTAGAGCTAAAATGAACAATAGGGGTGATAAAGGGTTACCTTGTCGTATGCCCCGTCAAACACAAAAAAGATCCGTAGTAAAACCATTATTTAAAATACAACTAGATATGTTTGTATAAAATGTCTTGATCCATTGTAAGAAGTATGGACCAAAATGGAATTTTTCCAATACCTTAAATAGATATGTATGATCCAAAGAGTCAAAAGTCTTACTCAAATCTTTATTGTAAAGTTTTGCATAAAAGTTATGAATGTGTGTGTGAATCGTTATTCGGAAATAATTTCTGTATGCAGGTCTTGTTTTAGCACTTTCTAAATTTAAAAATAGGTCTGCAATGTGTACACGTGTCTTGTGCTAGGTAACTGAGTTGTGAATGGTAAATGTGACGTTTTGCAGAATAGAGTAGAGTTACATCATTTGTTCCATGACCTACTCAGAAGGAACATGGGTCTATTCCTGATTTGATGTCAGAAACTGATTTGCATGCAAATTTGTACAAAGACTTGATGCAATGCAGATCGGAATGTCACAGGAAACAGCTAGCTGGAATTAATTTTATTTTTGCATAACATGATAGTTGTACGATTAACGCCCGGTTCAAATATCAAACTTCCCATGTGCTTAACCTGATTACTGGTATTAGATTTGGCACGTGAAAAGTTTGACATATGAATCAATTAAGTTTGACAGTTGTATATTTGTGTCAACCTGCAGCAAAAGATCAACTTCATTTCATACGTCGATCTTTACATGTGTCAAATTATGTGAATTTTCTTCTAAGAAAGCAGTCTAAGATCATGAATGAAAATACAAAACAGTTGATGTATATTTAATTAATAGCTTTCTCCAACTTGTGAATTAACAAAAACAATAAAATGAGGATTCAGTGATAACAAAAATAAAATGGTAGTTTACTGACTAACATTTTCAGCTACTTTCCTTTGTCAATTATAAGTTATATTGTTGGTGAGTAAACAAAACAGAGGGATTTTTCCTCATAGACCCCCACCCCCTGGAATTACCATTCCAGTGGGTAGTCGTAAGACCCCCCACCCCCAGGAATCTCAGTGAGTTTTTCACTGGGTTCAAAAAAGAAAGCTACCCTTTGTTTTTGTTTTTGTTTTACTGCCAAGCTTTTGTACAAACCACAAGGAGGTAAAGCTTCAGTTTTTTATGTTTTGTTTTGTTTTGTTTTGTACTTTCTTTTGCAACCATACACACCGTGCCAGGGTTTCTTTACCATCTCCCCTGCATCCTGGATACAGAATTCATTTGATGATGAATTTTTTTGATGGGTTTACTATATTCTCGTCACCTGTTTGTTTGCAAACGATCAACAATAAAAAACTAGATTTTGATCACTCTTAGGACTTAAAGGATTAGAAAACTCTATTGTTTGGCATACCAGGTAAGTATTTCAAAAAAGTAATATGGTTTCGATAAATTGCTTATGCGGAGCAGTAGATTTTCAATACATTGCTTGATGATTACAAACGTATCTTTCATTTATTCAATGAAATGACGGTTGTATCAAGTGCAAAGATTATCCATTAAAACATAATTTCTGTATACTCTAGTGAGCCACCTTTACAGCTACAGGAACCACTTGGAACCATAATACTCGTTTCCAAGCCGAAAAGAAATTAATAGACAACGATGCGTTTTGTTAGTCAATAATCTGTTTTTGCTTTGTTGAGTTTTAGTAGAACAATAACCAAGATGAAGGCAAACCGGAATTAGCAACAGCTAGCAAATTCGAAACTCTTTTATGCCAGTAGTATTTCAGGGTTCGTACGGGTCCTGGAAAACCTGGAAAGTCCTGGAATTTTATTATGTAGGTAGGAACGTTGGAGATCGAGACACGTTTTGTCAGTTAAAATTTCAAGCAATCTGTTAGTTGTCTGTGAAACGGTTGAGATAGAAACATGATTTGTCAGTTAAAATTTCAAGCCATCTGTCAGTTGGCAATAAGAATGTTGAGATCGAAACATTTGTCAGGTAAAATTTCAAGCAAACTGTCAGTTGTCAGTAAGGATGTTGAGATGGAAGCATGATTTGTCAGTTAAAATTTCAAATCATATGTCAGTTGTCAGTAAGAATGTTGGAGATCGAAAGATGATTTGTCAGTTAAAATTTCAAGTCATCTGTCAGTTGGGAGTAAGAATGTTGAGATCGAAACATTTATCACTTAAAATTTCATGCAAACTGTAAGTTGTCAGTAAGGATGTTGAGATGGAAGCATGATTTGTCAGTTAAAATTTCAAATCATATGTCAGTTGTCAGTAAGAATGTTGGAGATCGAAAGACGATTTGCCAGTCAAATTTCAAGCCATCTCTCAGTTGTCAGTAAGAATGTTGGAGATCAAAACATGATTTGTCAGTTAAAGTTTCAAAACTTCTGTCAGTTGTAAGTAAGAATGTTGGAGATTGAAACATGATTTCTCAGTTAAAATTTCAAGCCATCTGTCAGTTGTCAGTACTGAGTATGTTGGAGATCGAAACACGATTTGTCAGTTAAACTTTCAAGCCAACTGTCAATTATCAGTAACAATGTTGAGATCGAAACACGATTTGTCAGTTAAAATTTCAAGCCAAATGTCAATTATCAGTAAGAATGTTGAGATCGAAACACAATTTGTCAGTTAAAATTTCAAGCCAAATGTCAATTATCAGTAAGAATGTTGAGATCGAAACAAGATTTGTCAGTTAAAATTTCAAGCCAAATGTCAATTATCAGTAAGAAGGTTGAGATCGAAACACGATTTGTCAGTTAAAATTTCAAGCCATCTGTCAATTATCAGTAAGAATGTTGAGATCGAAACATGATTTGTCAGATAAAATTTCAAGCCATCTGTCAGTGTTCAGTACTGAGTATGTTGGAGATCGAAACATGATTTGTCAGATAAAATTTCAAGCCATCTGTCAATTATCAGTAAGAATGTTGAGATCGAAACATGATTTGTCAGTTAATTTCAAGCCATCTGTCAGGGGTCAGTATTAAGTATGTTGACATTGATACACGATTTGTCAGTTAAAATTTCAAGCCAACTGTCAATTATCAGTAAGAATGTTGAGATCGAAACATGATTTGTCAGTTAAAATTACAAGCCATCTGTCAGTTGTCAATAAGAATGTTGGAGATCGAAACATGATTTGTCAGTTAAAATTACAAGCCATCTGTCAGTTGTCAGTAAGAATGTTGAGATCGAAACTTGATTGTCAGTTAAAAGTTCAGTCCATTTATCTGCTGTCAGCAAGGATCATCAGATCGAAACACGATTTTTAAATTGAACCATATGTCAGGTTTCAGTGAAGATGTTGAGATCGTGACACGATTTTTCAGTTAAAATTCCAGCCAGAAGTGAGACTACAGGTCCACCGCTAGATGTTGACTTGGGAGACCTGTCAGAAGATCAGAAAATAACAGTGATTAACATGTTAAGAGAAGAAGCAGACTCGTTCTCAAAAAATGATGATGACATAGGGTGCGCAGAAGGTCTAGAGCTCAAGATTAATCTGCCAGACAGTCGTCCTGTCCAGAAAAATTACACAGCCATTCCGAAGCCCTTGTACCCAGAAGTTAAACAATATGTGGAGGATCTTCTCAATTGTGGATGGGTTCGGAAGTCTCATTCAGCATACTCATCGCCAGTGGTATGTGTTTGGAAAAGAGACGGGTCTTTGAGACTATGTGTGGACTTTTGTGAGCTGAACAAGAGGACGGAACCTGACAGACACCCCCTTCCATGTGTACAAACAACCATCGAAAACCTGGGAGGAAACAAGTGGTTCTCACACTTGGACCAAGGCAAGGCTTATCACCAGGAATTTGTCAGTCCTCAGTGCCAACACATGACCGCATTTGTAACACCTTGGGGTCTCTACGAGTGGGTCCGGATCCCATTCGGATTGAGGAACGCGCCAGCTGAATTTCAAAGATACATGGAGAACTGTCTGGAAGGACTCAGAGACAACATTTGTGTGCCTTATCTTGACGACATAATTGTCTTTATTCAGACTTTTGATGAACATGTAGAAAATGTACGAACTGTTTTGCGGAGGCTGCGTTCACACGGATAAAGCTTAAAGCCAAGAAGTGCAAGTTGTTTAAGAAAGAAGTCAATTACCTAGGAAGGATTGTCTCTGCTGATGGATATCAAGTTGACCCATCAAACATCAAAGCAGTGCTTGTCCTGAAGGAAACCAAACCAAAAACTGTTGGAGACGTACGGAAACTCTTGGGCTTGCTTGGATACTACCGAAAATACATCCAAGATTTCTCCAGAATTGCACAGCCGCTGTTCAAACTCCTGAAAACACCAGAGGTTAACGGCAACAGACCTTTAACAGGAACGACAAGACATGGTCAGAAAAGAAATGGGACGCAAGCCCAATCCAATTATGCTATCAGTTGGACAAAGGAACACCAGGGAGTACTAGAGAGACTTTCATCATCATTTCATCATCATCATTTTATTGGAATATCTAATATAATACAAATTTACAGATTTGTACAACCCGCATATAGCAAAGCTAATCGAGGGGAATGTCTTGTGAACCCACCGATCCTCGGTTATCCAGATTTGTTCTACACACTGACGCTTCAAACAGCGGTCTTGGTGCAGTACTTTATCAGCGTCAGTCAGGAATCATGCATGTAATGGGATATGGATCCAGGACTCTTACCCCAGCTGAGAGAAATTATCACCTTCACTCTGGAAAGCTTGAATTTCTAGCCTTGAAATGGGCTATCTGTGAACAGTTCAGGGACTACTTGTACTATGCACCTTCATTCACCGTCTACACTGACAATAATCCTCTAACCTACGTGTTGTCTACGGCCAAGCTCAATTCAACTGGACATCGCTGGGTTTCAGAACTTGCGGATTACAACTTTGATATCAAGTACAGGCCTGGTAAAGTGAACAAGGATGCTGACACGTTGTCAAGACTTCCTATGGATATCGATCAGTACATGCCAAGCTGTACACAGGAAACATCACAGGAGGTGATTAGTGCTACTTTGTCTGGTGTAATGGCACTTCAGCATGATGAAACAGTTTGGATCACTGCAGTGAGTGACAGGACGGAGACACTGGACCTTGAATCTGATATTCTTGATTCTAGGAAATATGACAAAATTGAGTCTCGTGTCATCTTGGCAAGTCAAAAACGAGATCCAAGTATTGGTAGAGTGCTGGCATACAAACTGGATGGACACAAACCACCTACCCGTGAAATTTGTAGAGAACTTCCGTACACAAGAAAGTTGCTGCGTGAGTGGCCAAAGTTGGATGTTGGAAAAGATGGGTTGCTGAGAAGAAGATGTGGAGAACGTTTACAACTTGTGTTGCCTAGAGAATTCCACCCATTAGTCTACAAGGAGTTGCATCAGGAAATGGGTCATCTGGTAGCAGAGAGAGTACTACAGTTAGCTCGCGAGAGATTTTATTGGCCTTACATGCAATGTGACATTACTCATTATGTGACGCGGGTGTGCAGCTGCCTCAAACAAAGGCGACCAAATATCGCAACGCGTGCCCCTCTCCAGGCTGTCATCACGAATGCACCGTTTGAGTTAATATCCATCGACTATCTTCATCTGGAAAGAAGCTCTGGTGGACATGAGTACATTTTGGTCATTGTTGACCACTTCACACGGTTCGCACAAGCGTACCCCACCAGAAATAAGTCAGCCAGGACGGCAGTGGACAAGCTCTACAGCGATTTCATGCTTCGTTTTGGATTTCCCGCGCCTATTCTACATGACCAGGGGAGAGAGTTTGAGAACAAACTGTGTCACCAGTTACAGCAGCTGTGTGGGATGATTCGCTCAAGGACTACACCTTACCACCCACAATGCAATGGTAAAGCGGAGAGGTTTAACCAGACATTGCTGTTAATATTAAGAACTCTACCCGAAGAAAAGAAAAGCAGGTGGCATGAGTTTGTTCCCAAAGTTGTACATGCATACAATTGTACCAAGAGCGAATCAACTGGGTATTCACCATTTACCTCCTGTTTGGGTGCTCGCCTCGTTTGCCGATCGATATCATCCTTGGGACATCACCCGATTCAACGTCAGGAACTCACAGTGCTTATGTCAAGAGGTGGAAGTCTGCTATGACAGAGGCGTACTCCTTAGCCGCTGAAAAGTCACGCATGTCAGCCTCTAAGGGGAAGAATTTTCAAGATCGCAAAGCCCACTATTCACACCTGGAACCTGGGGACAGAGTTCTCGTCCGTAACCTTTCAGAGCGTGGAGGACCAAATTCATGTGGTGGTGGAATGAAAGGGAGACAGCCCAGTCTATGAGGTGGAACCTGAAGGAGGAGGCCAAAAAAAACATAGAGTTCTGCACAGGAATCTGCTTCTACCATGTGACTTTCTGCCACTAACACAAGAGCAGAAACATCAAACGAGTAATGAAGCTCAGCATGGAAGTAGGATCTCAAATCAAACTCGTACTGCGTCCAGGACTGCCACCGATTGTGACAGTGATGACGATGAACTCTTAACTTATTCACCAATGCAATTTGGCGAACGGTCTACTCATGCAGACAGTACTAACTCCGAACCCGTTGCTGCTCCTGATCAGCCTGTGTTGCTAGACAGTGACGTCCAAACTAAGTCTGTCTAAGGCAAGCAGATCATCATGAACCAACAGATGTCGAACAACCTTGTCCACCGGAGAACGATCAAGATACCCCACCTGTGTCAGTTCCAGAGGAGATGGAATCAGAAGAGCAAGAGTCAGAAATGGAAGAAAAAGCAGCACTAGAACAGGACCCAGGACCAAGTCGCCCACAACGTGCTCATCGTCCCCCACGAATGTTTACCTATAACACATTGGGACAGCCGACCATCTGTGGTGTCCAGACAGCTCCATACCTTGTACCTAGGTGGCCCTATCCTCCTTTGCAATCACCTTGGATAACACCTATGTACCAGTACCCGGCACCTCCTTGTTATGGTCCTTTGGCATACCCATATACGGTGCATGTGTAGTGCATCCTGATCCAGATTTATTGACTGTCCATTGACTTCGTTGATGTTTTGTTGACAATATATTAATTACAAACATTTTTCCATTGTGCCTTTGGGATAGGCGAAACAAGTGCTTTAGTCACGGAACAAAGACTCTGCTATAAGTGTTTCCTTAGTTTTGTTGATAAAATTGTTGACTTGGGCCTGATCAACCCCAAAATGCAAGAGACATACAGGAGCAATAAGTGAGAATACAATAGCAAGTCTTAGGAGGGAGGCGAGTACTCCACTGAACATTGTAACAAATGTCTCGGATGACATTTCTTTGAGTCGGGGAGTGTGTGAGAGATGGCAGTTACGTGACATGGGGGGTCATGTGACCGATCACGTGGTTTAGCGACCGCGTGCGATTATCTATCGTCCATGTTGTTTTTATAAAAGAGATGTAAGCACATTTTGCGGACCGGTACAATTAACTGAAAAGAATCAAGTTGTGGAAAAACTGTTGTACGTCCCAGGTAACATAACAATAAGATAAACTTTAAGGAGAAGTGTTTTCAATTACTATGCGTTAAACATTGTTTAATCAATCTCGATGTCACTGTCCCCATCTTGGCATGAGTCTATGAGCTCCATCGATGGGGGGTATGCTTCTTCTACATCTGAATCAGTTGCTTCGAAAGGATTAACATCTGGCTCCTTTAGGATATCCAACTGTGTGTGAAGAATTACCTTTCCAGAGCTGCATGGCTGTCCTTCTTTGAAACAGTGAATCACATCATCATTCGAGCCATCCACGGGGAGGTTTAAGGCGTAGCTCTTGAAAGAGGTCTTGATAACGTCTGTGGGCAGCACGGCCCAAGCATCCAGGATCCACTGTAAAATAGCTCTTCTTGGGGGCTTTTTCAGATTTCCAGCAGCAGTTTCCTCGTTCATCCAAACCGTTCCCAGCCACTCATCGTACTTTTCGGTGCACAAGGACTTGAATGGCTTATTCCAACTGACGTCTGGACCCTGTATATATTTAGTGCACCCCCCAGGTACAATTACACTATCAACCTTCTTAGATCTTAATGACTCGGTAATGGTATCTTCTATATGGCATTCATAGGAATCCCATGCTAACAACCTACGATTGAATGAAAATGCTCCAAGAACAGATTCAACCAAGACTTTGGTCAAGTTGCTGTCCATCCATCCGTTTGCTGAAGTTGCAACGACTACTCGTCGTTGGAATTCTTGTTTTGAAACTGCAACTTCTTTCCTCCTTTAAATACCACCATAGGTTTCAGTTTAGTTCCATCTGCCTTTGCAGCTAAGCAGACTGATACCCTTGACTTTTCGTGACCGGTCGTTTTTAGAGTGATCGTTTTTTTCCCAGTTGAGTCAATGGTTGTTTCTGATATCATGTCACACCAAACGGGCGTTTCATCCATTGCAATTATGTTAGATGCATTGTAATTGTGCTTCGTTTGTAGTCGTCTCACCTGGATTACATAAGGCATTCTTTCCGGGTCTTGTTGAGCAACGGAAGTCTTTTGTCTCAAAGAAATATGCCGTTTCTCTTCATAAATCTACAAAGCCAACCTCTGGACGCTTTAAAGTTGTCGTCATCCGTATTACTTTCAGTCATATTGCGATAAGTTATTTCTGCTTTCTTCTTTATAAGCTTACAAGAGACTCTTAATCCGCGGCCACGTCTGTTTTCGATCCATTCCAACAAGACTTCTTCTAAATTTGCGCTCAAAGGTTTTCGGCCACCTGCACTCAGTCTACTCCGCTGCTTTCCTTTCTTGGTCGCAAGCGAACTTTCGATATCGCTCTTCTTAGACCGCCATTCACGTATTCTTTTTGCATCTACTGAGAATCGTCTAGAGGCAGGTCGATTGCCATTTATTTCGGCATAAGTAATGACATTCTTCTTGAATGCAAGAGTGTACTTCTGAATTTGCTTTCCTTTGTGAGAAACTGCCTGGTCGCCCATATCACCACGAGTGCTAGCTTCACTGTAATATTTAACTAGTATGTCAATTTTAAACCATCGCGTGATTAATTGTAAACTGATTGTGCAATAAACATGTAGTACATCAGCTGTTTTAATACGTGACATTTCTCATGCTGGAATTCTTAGCGTGGGAACGCTCCACTGTAATTGGACAAAGTACTATGTGGGGGCTCTCCGGTGTATCAGTAAGTGACACAATCAGTACGGCAAGTGACATACGGTAAGTGTGAAGGTGGCTCTTGTGGTATCTTTATAAATTTGTAGACTGTACCGTATACAACAAACACTGGCCGTAATGGCAAGAGAATCGCCAGTAGAGTTCAAAATGTACTTTAAAATACATTTCGAAACTGTTATCCGTGGACATCATGTTTACAAACATACTTGATCAAGTTTTGGAATGTGAACAAGACAGGCGTGCTGAAGCAAGGAAATACGATGCTAATGCCATTGGTGTTTATCAAGAAATGAAACAGCCAGAATCTATGAAAAAACTTGTTGGACATGTGCCAATAGAACTCTCATCCTTGTTGAAGAATTTTCTTCAGGCTAGTGAAGAAAACAGACTAATTGCGCAAGCTAATGGAAAGCGGAAAAGAGAAGTTGGCCTTGTTGTACCGGCAAAATTCACGGCATTCACCAAAGAACTACAAATTGCCAGGATTCTGCAAAAGGAACTTAACGGTCGAGCTGTTAAATACGATCATTTTGAACTTAAAAATATTGTTTTTCATGAAAATAAATTACCAGTGCTGTCTTAGAGCCGGTATCTCATGGTTTTTAGCTATACGCAATCCTCGATTAAGCGCCCCACTAAGATGGGAGGCGCTTATTCGGGGGAGGCGCTTATTATTATTTTTATCCGAAAAGGGGCGCTTATTTGGGGGAGTCGCTTATACAGAGGAGGCGCTTATTCGAGTAAATACGGTAATGTACAGAGTTGAAAATTTACTAAAACAGTTATCCTTCTCGGACTTGCTGGATATGAGCTGAAATAACTAACTCGGCCTACGGCCTCGTTGGTTATATATATCAGCTCATATCCGGCGCATCCTAGAAGAATAACTGTTAAATATACAGTGCTCATATTCTCAATGGCCCAAATTGTAACACAACCCACGTACTTCAGGAAGTCGCGTTCCACTTGATACGCTTACATAAATCATTGACAATCACTTCGTTTCTCTAATCACGAGTTTAGCATGCCTGTGGACAGACAACAGGTGCTGGTCCCTGCATGTCATGTTTCAGTAATTGCATGGCTTCTCAACGTACTGGCTGGCTAGTGGTACCAACCATCATTTGTTCAACATTGTGCTTTGGATCTAATTCAGGGAGAAAAGAACAGCATCAGGTTATTTTACAGTGGATCCAGTTCTCAGAGTAAACAGTACAGAACCAATACCATTGGAGTGTGTGAGCTTACAGACTGTGCTGTCAAAGAGTCTTGGCCCTCTTACTGAATGGAGTGATAGACTTAGGGTCAGTATTTCATGTAACACTACCACAAAATATTAGATAGATAGACACCTTTATTTAAAAAAACAAATAGGTAAAATCTCAGGGTAGTCCCTTCAGGGAGCTACACAGCATCTCTGCTATCAATAGGAGCCCTGAGGTTATTACCTAGCTTAGGATAATACATGTTCAATGTAGATTGATCATCTATTGATCACCAACAGGAACTCAAACATTTTTTCGTTTCCTTTTAATGTCTGAGATTGGGTGGGGGGTTGGGTACTTAAATTCTTCAAGCATTCATTCCTTGTTTGGCTTGTGCAGGTAACCAAAGAAACTGGCTACAACATGATCCACTTTACGCCAATACAGCAACTGGGGAAGTCAAACTCATCATATTCCCTGTCAGATCAGCTTAATATCAATCCTGCATTTCACTCACCTGCTGGAAAGAAGGCTACATTTGATGAAGTAAAGGTAACCATCAAATGAGCTGCACTTGTAATAAGATGCAGTATACTTAATACGCATGCACCATAAGACTATTGGAATAAAACATGAGAATATTTTCAAAACATGGCTGGAAAGATGCAGAGATTATTATGTACTAAATGACGATAATAACAAAAATGTGCTTGCCCAGTTAATGGGAGGTAAAATAGCCTCATAATAGACCATTTTTCAGTTCTGTGTAATGTAACCTTGTCATGATAAAGACCAGAAACTAGTTAGCATAAGAACATAAGGATTTACATATCAAAGGCAAGAGGGTTTGTATCAATACAAGGTCACCTTCAGCCTCACTTCCACTAAGAGGCTTGGTAACTCAGCACAGAACTGTAAAATGGCCTATTAGTGCACTAGACTCTGTATGATATGGTCTGGGTTCAATTTCTGGCCAGGGTTACCGCTTTGTGATCTAGGGAAAGACTGTTTACTTTAATTTATAACACCTAGCTCTCTCCACACAGGTGTATAAATGAGTACTGGCAAATTTAATGCTGGGGGTATCCCTGCGATGGACTAGCATCCCATCCAGGAGAGGTAGAAATACTCCTAGTCACCTAATGCTACAGAAACTTCTAATTTAAGCAATTGGAATTAAAGAAGCCTGAAAAAATTCAGGGCTTCAACGGGATTTGAACCTGTGACCTCTGCGAACACCAGTGCGATGCTCTGCCAACTGATCCATGAAGCCACACATTGGAAGCGAGGTCAATTTATTGAGTTCATATTTTCCCATGAGGAGTTAAGTGATATAAAGTATATGAAATAATCCATATATGACCTGCAGATGAAGATTAAAGTGAGAGATGATCATCGCAGTGAATTTCCAATTTAAGCAATTGGAATTAAAGAAGCCTGAAAAAGTTCACGGTTTCAATGGGGTTTGAACCCGTGACTCCGCGAATACCTGTGTGATGTTTTACCAATTGAGCTATGAAGTCTTTCATATACTTTACGTCACTTCACTCCTCACGGGAAAATATGAACTCAATAAATTGACCTCGCTCCAAAAGTCTATACCCTATTATATGTAGAGATGACATCAGTTCTGCATTATATAATTCTATTTTCTGTAAATATGACACCAAAATCTATTCTATGCTAGCTAAAATTAGTTGTATTCTCTCAACCCATGAGAATAGAGATAGTGACTATAATTATAGTATAAGTAATACTAATAACTATCTTGTAATCATGCTAGGAACTCCTTGACAAGATACGCAATGAGTGGAAGGTCCTTTCAGTTGTAGACATAGTTCTGAACCACACAGGTAATAATTCTCCTTGGTTGTGGGATCATCCAGAGTGTGCATACAACTTGGACAACTCTCCTCATCTTTGACCTGCATTTCTAATGGATTGTGCACTCTGGCACTTCTGTTGTCAAGTCGCTGAAGGGTTATGGGCTGCTGATGGTCTGCCAGCAGAATTGAACAGTGAGGACCATATTCACAAATTTGGAGAAATCTTACGGTGAGTGAACAGACAGTGAAGAAAGTGTGGTTTAATAAAGAGGCTTCAGATAACCACAGATTGCCAGATTCCTGGCTATTACACAGTACTAGCATGTAAGGAGGCTCTCTTTGTCGGAGTCAGGGTCGAGAGCCATATACCAAATCAATAGCAAGTCCCAAAGTACGTCACAAAGACCGCAACAATATGGCCTAGCCCTTAAACAACAGCACAATAGACTTCACACAATAAAATGACACAATAGTGCATAATATCGACTTGGTATATAGAGCATCACCCCGGAGTTAGGAGTGTGTCAGCACCAAAATCATGAGTAGCGAGGTGGAGAGCAAAGCAATCCAGCTCTTATATCAAACAGGGTGATGTTTTAATAAGATTCAGCTCATGGATTAATAATTAAAACAAAAGCCAGCTGCAGCTCTTTTTAATTAGAAACAAGACCTGACCTTTGAGAAACAAGATTTGTCTCTAGAGAGAAAGACAAGCCTGCCAGTGCTGAAGTAATTTACTCTTTAGAAGTACTGTAAGTAGTACAATGGAACCTGGTCACCAGTGGGTCACAAAAATCTGGCCATTAATTTTATGGAATGGCCGTATAAAAGAGTTTCCTCATTAAAATGAGAGGGAAGCGCAATGGACTCCAGATTGGATGGTCCAGATTCGAGCCTCTGTCGGGGGTCACTGGGTTGTGTTCTTGGGCAAGACACTTTACTCTCACAGTGTCTCTCTTCACACAGGTGTATAAATGGGTACCGGTACATTTAATTCTGGAGGGTAACCCTGTGATGGACTAGCATCCCATCCAGGGGAGAGTAGAAATACTCCTAGTCGCTTCATGCTAAGGAAACCAGGATAAGCTCTGGACTGGTGGGCGACTAGGCTCATATGCAGACTTTTCCCTTTTGTAAATAAGAAAATGAGTGACTGAGCTTTTGTCAGGCCAAAATAACGTGGTGGCTGTATCAACGGGTTCATCATAAGGCACTGTATCAAGCCTATGAGGTTCTAATCTTATTTGGGTTCCTGTCAAGAAAGATGATTAAAACAATAATTGTTAGCACAAAATTTCATTTAAACCTGTCTATTATTAGTTACTTACCGGTATTTAACTATAAACTAAATTAATCAATTTGTAATTTGCAAAGTTACACATGTGCAATAATTATAACTAACACAAAAAACATGATAATAATTATTACATACATGTGACTAAATGTAATTTAGGCGACGTTAAACTCAAGACAATGCTGGTCAGCAGTCTCGTGCGTGAATCTGGGGTGCCCCAAGACATTGCAGGGGCTCGGTATTTTTACAGGTCTCATGTTGAGGTCAAGTCATTTGCTTGCGTTACCTTCCGCTAGCTGGGACAGCGATCGCTTTTGCTCCCGTCCCTCCCATCCCTCGTGATGAGTATGGGTAGCTTGATGATTTCTTTCCACTGAGTTGTTGCTCAGTGTGACGGTGCCTGGTGGTTGCCGCTCACAGGGTTGGCACGGTTACTGTTTGCAGTCGGGGTGACTCCCACAGAAATTTCAGGCACCTTCCCCAGACTCCTCTACTGGTGATGAGTTTAATACTACATTCTCGTCCAGTTTTTAAATAATTGATTAATTTAACTTTAAAAGGAATTTTGTCAGGCTACCAAATTTAAGCTGTAGCCTTCTCCATCTGATTTTGGTAGTCCATATTTTTTTATTTTATTTTTTTATTTGAGTTCTTCTGTGTGGATGTAAAAAAGGCAGTAGATCAGTTCCGTAATGCGATGTTGAAGGCAAAAAGACCAGTCAGTGATTCATCTCAGCTTGATGGGCCGGCGTTAAAGGTGTCAACTGGTTCATCTTACCAGCGCTTCTCAGCAACTTTAGGCATGGAAAAGGCTATTGAAAAGTTCAACAAAGAACGGTAAATATTCTGCTTATTATTAGTAAAAGTTATGTTCATTCTCTTAGATAAGATGTTAATCCATTGTAGGTAATTAATCTCCAGCGTCATTTCTTATAATTTCCATTGTCAAAGTTTGTTTCAGTGTGACAGTGTTGAGGATATGGGTGTGGGGTAGATGTGGCTAGGTTGCGGGCAGTGCGACACATGGATATTTTTCTGATTATAGGTTGCAATGCAAACTGGTGGTGTAAACTTTTGTCTAACTGAGTACTGGGAAGTTCTAAAAGCTGTTGCCAGCAACATAAACTGGTTTTCTATTATGCTAAGTGGGACATCAAGTGGCCTAATGGTTGGTGTGCGGACTTTGTATCCAGTGGTCCAAGGTGCAGTGTTGTGTTCTTAACAAAACACTTTTAATTTGTTCTTTCATTGTGTCTGTCATATTTAAGCAACAGAGTGTTTCTGTCAGGGAACTATCGGCTGATAGTTGCCCTGCAGAAATTGGAAGTCTGAGAAGCAAAGCATTGAGTGCTACTATGCTCACTGGAGTGAGCAACTTTCATAGTGATAGTTCCAAGACAAAAACACCCTATAATTGTCTTTATTGTTAACCACTAATTAAAATTTTCTTCTGCACATGCATTTAAAAACTGAGCATCTTGAATTATGTTCAACTGTTTAGGATGAAAGACTTGTAAAATTAACTTTTACAAATACAAAATCAGAAAAGAAACCCACCAAATACAGAAACTGACTAAATTCCAAATTTGTTTGTCAGGGCCGCTTGTTTACAAAAAAATATCACAGACGCG